>CALNXK010000291.1:167500-200000 GCA_942486035.1 Porites lobata
AAAGACAGTTCCGCTCTCTCCAGACTCTCCTCTTGGAGATGACGGACAGGTTTTTGCAAAAGAGTGTTGAATGTATCAAGTTATCTACCTTGTGGGGTTTTCAATTTGTTCTGACCGCGTAGTAGATATTTGCTAATGTGAACGGATTGTAAGGGATTTTGAGAAATACAGAAGCGTTTGATCGTGAAACGTGAATAAATGTAGTAACCGCTTGTGCTCCCAGTCTGTAATTTGTTTTAGCAGTGGACATCAATAAACGAAATACCTAGTACTGAAACTTTGTGTTATTAATTGTTTGAGATTATAAAAGCAAGACCGGATCCATCCCGATAGTGGTTCGGCGAAGCCCCTTCTTGACTACTCCACATGTGGCTGTGTCACGGAAAAGGCAGCTCTAGCCTTTCAATAAATCTTCTCCTCTGCCACCTCCTTTAGTTCTTCATTTCAGGTTTTGAGAACTCTGTTTGCCTTATTACCCTAAGAGCAGTGCTCGCAGGGTATTTGTTTATAGGACTACGAGTACAATCTCTGTTTTAAAGCGTTATTTAGAGGCAAAAAACATCCATCCTTTGTTGCAACATAGTATCCCAGTAGAGTGTATTTACTGCATAAATTTCTTCCATGTTTTTCAAGGTTGCTTTTGTCTACCCTAAGGCTATGTTCACATTAGCTGTATAGCATTTGCGCTGCTTCAAAAATCATACCAGATAGGGCTTCTTACATAAGAAGGGTTAGCCTGAATTTCATCCGATTACTTCGAGTCGTTATTGCTCCCTCAGTAGGAGTAATAACGACGCGAAGTAATCGGATGAAATTCAGGCTAAAGAAGGGTTGTAGCGGGGCGATTTCTCAGAACGGAGCGAAGCTGAGCCGTGTCCGATCTCCAAAGTAAAGAGTCACTTATCGGACAGGTGTTCAGTAGAGAATGACAAGGAGTTCGTGGACTAGGTAAAAGTGTGACTCACAATATCCTCAGTTTGTCAGACTATTGCACACTTCCACACCAGGATGAAAAAGGACAGTAGGGATCTTTTGGCCAGCGCTGGACATTTGTGCTTTTATACGGAAATTTATACGAAATTTATAGGAAATTAGGAGGCTTTTTTCTTTTCAAATTTTAGGGTTTTACTTTCGGAAGGGCTTTATCTATTTATTCATTCATTCATTTATTTATTTATTTCTCGGAGTTTTACCGTATTTTTTCCCGCGTCTTGGCTATTCCAGAAGTGTAATACAACTGAAATGACTTTTCTCTTCCGGTTTTCGGACAAGCTCGACCCATTCCTTCCCGTCTAAGTTCGTTGTCCCGCTGTGATCTTGATTCTTGCACAAGAGGTGTATTCTGCAAATTTGCCGAATTATATCGAGTGAAACATCTTTGTAATGTCTGAGGTACACAGCTTGTATCTGTTAAAGTTCCCTGTAGTCAACCGATTGTTTTTTTTCTATTTTTGTTGCTTTTTTATTCCTTTTTAAGTTGATGTAATGTCGTCTGTATCAGGCATTTCTGAAGGCCGCTGACGAGGTCAAGAAATTGGCTACAGAACCGAGTGATGCTGACAAATTAGAGGTTTATTCTTTGTACAAGCAAGCTACCGTGGGAGACTGAAATACAGGTAAAATTATTATGATATTATTTTTTTGTTACATAAGAAAAAGCACAGATTTGTCATCCCGGCCTCGTGAGCTAATCCTTGTCTTACCACCATACTTGAAACGTTGAGAATCTTCTGTAAAAAGATCAAATTTATAATCACGAAGTAGTGCATAAAGTGCTGAGTAGAGTCGTTTATTAGCTTTGAAATTTATATAAAGGAACTGTTCAAATTTGCACAATTTTAAGCTCATGCGTTTAGCTTTAGGCAGTAAATTTACTTCAGAAATGTCAATTGTGGACCTTGGACTTCGGTCTACGGACCTGAACTGAGTTAAAGTGGCTTTAAAATATATAATATTTCACCAGAACGTGGTGCATAGATAATTATTGGGGTGAATAACATCTCAGTTTTGCTTCTGTTATGCCATCTCCCCGATCAAGTTCAGTTTTTGCTGTGTGGCCTGGTTTAGACCTATTTCAGGCTTTTGCGAGTGTGTTTTTTGATAAATTGAACAAATAAAAATCCTGCACAAGCAGTGAGCGAAGAAAAAATTCGTGCAAGCTGAAAATTTGTGACACATGTAGAGTCAATTAAGCAATATTTGAAGAATAGGGCAATGTGTATAAACTTTTAGTATAAATCTACTAACGTTCTATCACGAATGCCACACTCTGATTGGCTACGCTTCCCACTATCTATTCTGTGATAGTGAGTAGCTTAGCTTGGCTCATCTTGAATGAAATGTGAAGGTGCGTGCACACAGAAAACAACACAATGCAATAGATTTGTCAATTGTCCTCGGGTGGCATGTTGAATAGGCTTGCCACTTCCATTTCATAGCATAAAAATTAATGTAGGGGTTTAACCAAGCCTGCGAAAACAGCTGTCCTTCTTTGCTCCCAGCCAAGTGGCGTTTCACGAGAAGGACGTCTGCGATTTATTGCGGAAAATTCCATACTGATGACGCAAATCTGTCCCGCATCTGGTCATGAACACTGATTGGTTCGATTGGTAATTATGCATAACTAAGTCGATAAATATGCGTGACATTGAATATTCTCATCAAAACAACCAGTTGTTATTAAATTTGGTTGACAGGGTTAAAGGACTCCTACGTTTCATGGCATTTGTACGTTTGCCCTTCTCTTTTCAGTCTCTCAACCGTTTTTGTTGCTTAACTCGTGTTTATGAAGGACACTTCAAGTTGTGTTATAAGGAGGATTTTAAGTGGAGTTGAGCCGTTAGACCATGCTGTGGCAAATTTTTAGAGGTCATAGGTCTGCATGATATCCACTATTATCTGCATGTCGCTTTGTCGAGTCTGACACCTCTGTAATTTGCCATGTGTTTATGCATTGTTTAGGCTCATTTCTGTTGCAAGAATAGATGTGTTTTTAAGTCTCGAAGTACTTGCTTTTGAGGGACAAAGTATGAAATTTACTGTGAACATATTGCTTACTTGCATTCTATATTGTGACACCGGACACGGCTGTGATAAGATCTGTTTGCAAGCACGTTAGACTCTTATCATGGATATCATATTTGTCGCCGCACATTCTTCGGAGATGCCGTAGCTTTACTTCGAAAAAACTGTACGTTTGTCTAGATATATTCTTATGCTTCTTGCAGCTATCCCAAAAAAGTTTTCATCAAGAAATTGTCGACTACGCAAGTCATTTTCCACGATAATAATGTTATCCACTAACCTCTGTCGCTTCTCGATTGGCTTTTTACATGACGGACAGCAAAACGGAAACATGGAAAGACGTGAATTTGTCGAGTTCAACAGGAGAAAGTGAACAAATGTTCGAGATTTCTCAGTATCTTTTGCAGGAGCTCAGTGATGTTGGTCTTAATATCAGTCCTCACATAGTATCTGTTGCCCTTTCCAGCACCTCTTCTGCGAAGAATACAAGTTTCTTCCTGATCATGAATATTTATCTCCTCGGGGCAAAAGCCACAAGTCCGCTATTATAACAGCAAATGGTAATTTATGCATATTTAGGCAAAATTACAAAGTTCACACTTATGTCATCAATATGGAATTTTAGGTGGTAAATCACAGACGTCCTTTTCACGAAACGCAACTCAGCCGGGAGCGAAGGACGGCTGTTTTCGCAGGCTGGGTTTAACCATGCATTTTTGAAAGTTATTCATCTTTTTTGAAAACATTTACAATGCCCGTTACACTTTTTCTTGTAACCTCCCCAGTAAGTAAAACATTTGTGTCTCTCGTACTTGTTTTACACGTGCACTACGCAATCTGCAGGTACATGGTTTACATTTGGATTTCAGTATCATTTTTGACAGATAGCAGCTAGTCTTTCGGCTGGAAGCCGTTAACAGTTAGTGTTTAGTGTTACGCTGCTTTTCTGGTATAGTGGGATTCATGCTGACGTCATTGTTTACATTTTTCCTCATTTGCATACGGCTTTGCATACAGAAGGAAACATGTTAGATATGAACAGACTCCAGGCAGATAAAGGGCTATAGTGAAACTTGATACATGGTGAAATATTTGAGCTATTTGGGTGTAATATTCAAAGAGAAATAGTCTTTCAAAAACTGCAAAATTTCTGGGTGGCAAAAGCGCTAATTAGCTCACACATTCTTTGTAAAATCTGGGGTTTTCAAACTCATGTTGCACAAAAAGTATTCAATGCATCAGGTTCATATTCATGGGCGGCATTAATCATACTATGACTTTACAGTATTTGCAACTGATTTATTTGTAGCTCCATCAGAAACTGAATTGCTTATGCTAATGAGTCAAATATTGTAAACAAGGATTCTCCTATTCCTGGTTTTAGCAGAGGTTCATTAAACTTGATTTTGGTCACAGTAGGAAAATTTGGCTTTCATTTTAGTCACATACTTGGGAGCATAGAACTTTGATTACATCAATGTCAACCCTAGTGCACATGTAGAGTGTAAACCATGCCTTATGTGATGTGCTGAACATGTGCACACTAGCAATAGAAGGCACCATCCTTAACAGCCACTGGATATCAGACATTTCACCTTGCAAATGAGGGCCTTCCTCACTTTTTTGCAAAAAATGAAAAAGTACAGTACCGCAAAGTCTAAACGCAGTCTAACGTAGCAAAACGCGTGCGCACATTTGACCCTTCGCGTTTTCAACGCGTTATTAACGCGAATTTTGTTTCGTTTAGTTCTGAGCGGTACTGTAGCAAGATCTAGGAATGTTTTATAGTTGTTTTTGATATAAAGCAATATTATTTTTTTTTACTAATAAAACTGATGTTGTTGGATATTAGATGGTTATAGCCAGTGCCGTATGGCCACTATAAACCATCTTGTATCCCTGCTGCAAGCAGGAAAAATGATCCTGTATTACGGGTAAATTAAGGAATATCACTGTGAACTCTTCTTTGCATTTTTTTCTGAACTAAGATTCAGCGGAGATTTCAAAAACTTGAAATTGATAAATGGTAAATTAGCTACTGTAGCAAGTTTGTGACACTGTTATTTTAGAGCATTAACTAGTCCTTTGACAGAGCAAAGTCAAGTGTTGATAACAACTCAGTATTTTTACTTGGCTGCTGATGCAGCTTGGTCGTGATGTCCAATCATTATGTAAAATTAAGCAGACAATTTTCCAAATTTGATTGACAATGTCCAACTGACCAACTGTTATTTTCATTGCTGTACAATGGTTTTCGGAGTTTCCTTTCATTTTCTCTAGTGGGTACCCAGGGGCAGAAGGGTGTGCACAGGGAGTACACAAGATAACTTTTTTTTTTCTTGTTATTAAAACATCTACCAACTTTTGAGTCTTAAAACTCTTTGCAGCCCTAGGTGGCTTTTGTAAGATGAAATATCTTTGTTCGAAAAGTGTAAAAGGCAGAAATTAGAACTTTGCTATACTACAAAATAACTCAATGAGCCCATGATTTCATTTCACTTTTTTTTTTTACCTTTTTTGCCACTCTTTTTTTAGAAGAAAGATGGATTACCAGTGTACTTGAAAGGAAAATATGGAATTCCAATGACAAGGTAATTTATTCAGCAGCTGGCGATCTAAGACATGAATTCAGTATCATTCTGTTTACCCATGGAATATTTGTGTAACTGAATGGTTTTTATTGCAGTTGAATTTCACTGCAATAGCCTCTCTGTAGCAGAATTAACTGGCCATTGGTGATAGTTTTCTGTTATTTGAGAGGTTACAACAAGATTTAAGTGCATGGTTCGGTTTTTTGCTGGGAGAAATTTATTAGACTAGCCATTGTAGAGAGGTACATGTACAGTGTAGGCATGGAAAACGATACCTGGGGAATCTTTGGTCTTCAGGGGCGTAGTGACAATGTTTGCACATGTTTACTTCCAGAAATTCAGGAAAAAGAATTTACATTTTTTGAGCAAAAGGTCACACAATTAAATCAGCTGGTTTGACAGTCTCTAGTCTCTCCTACATGTATTAAACAGTGAAACCTGCTATCAATTATCCCAAAGGTTGACATCTAAACAACATAAGTTACTACAGAATGTGAACAAAATGTACTCACTGTACAATGTACGGCTCCCTGGAAAATGTGGGAAATGACTTTTCTGAGCCTCTAAAAATAAACAATTCCTGGGGGTTAGGTACATGTATACCCCTTACTCTCCTAAAGTTTGCTTTATTTCATGTGCAAAATCTACATTCAAATGAATATTGTGTTATTCTCCACACAAAATTGAGTGGTCCAGGTTCAGGCCCTGGCCAGGGTCATTGCATTGCACATGTCCTTGAGCAAGACACTTTTACTCTGCCAGTGCCTAACATACATGTGTCACTCACTCACTCATATTTGTTGCTCCTGTGAGTGGAGCATGAGGGCACTACATACATAGTAAGTTAGTTAAACTTTATTTAGCCAGAGTGGCCGCCCATTCAATATCATGGCTGGTATCCAGAGGGGCCAGGGCTAGCAATAAATGTTACAAATATGTATACAGTAGTTAAAAATCGAATTTAAGAAGCTAGGAAAATACATGTATACTATACTATGCTAAAAAGGTGAGATTTAATTTAAAGCTTAAAGAAATTTTGTTGGTAGCAAATTAAAATGTACTGAACCTGAAAATCTAAAAGTACACTTACCAAGGCTAAGTTTTGGCTTTGGTAGGTGAAGGTCACTTTGAGTGTTGTAGCTGTGTACATTTAGTGTATAAATACTGAGGTACTAAAGCATACAACCATTTATTTCTCCCATTTTTCTTATCAGATTGATGCTGTGGACAGGTGTTCTTGGTTCTATCAGTTGTATATTGGTCTCATTGGGTTGATGGCTACAAACAACTTGCCTAAGCATAAGCCCTGACTGGGATCAAGTTGCCCTTACTGATGGAACTGCAACAGCGAATAAGATGCTCATTCTGAGGTTAAAAAAAAAATGATCAAATGCTTGGGAATGTTGTGAAACCTACATGTACATGTAGCATGTAAAGTTAATTAGGTCCAGAAGGAATCCTTGTGTGTCCATCAAATAACTGCTTTTTTGTCAAAACTGTGCACATAATAAAGTTTGGATGTTTGGATATTTGTGAGAATAAATACAGACTTTACCTTTTTATCTCATTTCTTTGTAGTAATATTTCAATGCTTGTTTGATTTTGTTTACATGTTAAGGTCCTTATTAAGTCCCTACTTATTAAATAGGGTCCTTTTAAGGTCCCTATTAGGTCCCTAGGACTTAATTGGGTCCTTTTAAGGTCCCTGGGTCCCTATTAAGGTCCCTATTAGGGACCTTATGAAGGTCCCTATTAAGTCCCTAGGACTTAATAGGGTCCTTTTAAGGTCCCTATTAGGGACCTCAAGCATTGACGACGGCGATGTCAAGGACGACGCCTAGAAAAAAATGAATTTATATATGAATTTCGCAGATGCCTAAATCTATTCAGTGCGTCTATCCGTCTCAGAACTTGCTCGAGCTCAATATGTAATGCTAGCGTTCAATTCCAGATGAAAATACGAAAAATTAGCCGCCGTTGTTTACGTTCTCCAAAATACGCCGAACTTCGTAATTTCACGTTGTTGTTTTACAGAGCATGGCTAAGAAACAAACAAAAGATTTATAACGCACGTGCACAGCTATTGTTCTGCTCATGAAAGGTTTTGTTTCGTGGCGGTCTCGTTGCAGTTGCCTGGTGGCTAAGTTAAGGTCCCTATCAAAAATTGCCAGTGTCAGCTAAATTGTTGTTGCAGAGTTGGTATTTCTTAGCGGTAAAAATGAGTTTGAGCCATGTCCATAAAACAAGATTCTGTTACCGTACCTTTGGGGCACTCTTGTCATAATTTTCGACCATCAAAAGCAAGTGTTTATTGATGGCTGCCGATAACTTCCGAGTCCAATTCTTTCCAAAACTGCTATGGCTATGTCTAATGTTTATGTCGTGTCTTCTTTGTCCAAGAGGAAAGCAAAATGAAAAAAACAATTAGCTATTAATGATAAGAAGCAAGCTAAGGAGAGTAGCGAGCAAGCTCAAGCCCTCTTCGCCGCAGAGGCTTCTGGGTGCTTAATACTTTCCTCTCCCCATTGTACCTAAGTGCTAAGGAAGCTCTAAACTAAGCGCTGCAGTCCTTATTCTCCTCACGGCTCAGCCGATATTCTCGATATGTTCACTTCCCTTACGAGCAAGCGCACGCGTATCTAATGCGAAGACCCAAAAGAACTCCCCCTATATTGCTTCAGACAGACAACCGGGACAACAGACTGCCAAAATTACATGTAATTCTAGACAGAATTGCTTCATTTAAAGTTGAATAAGAAGATTTGACATGTACATATCTGCATAGTATTTCCTTTTAAGCTACGATGGCCAAAGAAAAGCTTTTTTCTCCTTAGAGGCTTCCAGGTACCTAGTATTTTCCTCTCCCCAATCTCCCCAAGCCCTAAGCGAGCTCAGAACGCGAGTTAAATTTGAATCTTCTGCTCCTAATATTAAATCTTGTTGCTTCATTTCTGGACTGTGAATAGTCCACCCTTTTTTAATTTTTTTTAGGGCCTCGGCGCTTGCCAAGGCCACGACGTCTAGGAAGAACAGTCGGATGCCGAGAGGCATCTTCTAACCTCGCAATCGTGTCTAAACCGTCAGAGAAAAGGAATTGTGAACCGGTGGGGAGAGGGTCACGGGGTGGGATTACTTACCTTGGGGAGGCCCGTGAGAAGGATTCACCATTCTTATTCGTCCCGGAACTCAGTACCAAATTTGGAATACGTCCGTTTTTCGCACCTCCTGGTACGGCTTGGTACAAGTAAGTTTCGCTGAACTGACTTTATATATCCTGGTAGCTCCTTGAGAAGTAAATTCATCGTACTGAAATAGACTAGCTGAATCAACTTTATAGTATTCCTGATTGAAAGACCTCAGTGGATGCTGCAGTTCAAGGTACGGAGTCATTATTCTTATTCAAGGTCACGAGAGGAAACTAATACACTGAGGAAATTATGTTCTCCCGAAACAGGTCAAGTTCCGATACATCAGTTAACGAGTGCACAACCAGCTAACCGAATGGATTCAAAGACCAAGTGGTTTGTGATCGGACTTCTTTCCTTCGCGCTGGGAAGCATGTTTTTGGCAGGTTATTTTCTTACTCCTGGTTACAAGTCTGAGGACAACAATCAGGACAATGCTGATATTAACAATGGGCCATATTCCTTCAGCGACAAGCACTACGCGTGGCCATTTGGCGTGTCTCTAATGATATTTGGATTTTTGGTTGTTCTAGTGAATCTCGGTACTGAACATGACAGCAGGTGATTGCCAAGACTTAAGACGGTGTCTAAAGTGATGCTTCCCCTGCGACTGGTTCAATATAAGCAATATACAGTGAACGGCCGGTAGATAACCATTGTATTTCATTTTTCAGAATAAGAATGATAAGAATGTGTGTAAAACAAAGCATAAATATTGCGGATATTGCGAAGGAACTAGCAGTAATTAGGGATTATTAGGATGCATTCGATGCCTTCATTTAGCTTGAATGATTCGTTTGTCGAAATTCAGCTCCCGTTTATTGCTAAAATCAATATTTTATTTAATAGCACTGGAGGCCCAGACGTTATGTACCGGATCTTTGTGAGATTATGCTGTTGGCGATTGCGTTACGATTTATACGAGAGTGCTTCGAAAATTGCTCTAAAGGCTACGTGTAGAAACTAATTTAAATAAAAGTGGGCGATCTTATGTTTGTCTTGCGTTTTTTTTCTGACCCTCTTCTCTTGATGTCTTTGGGTTCCTTGGATTTATTTTGTTATAAAAATCATTGTGTCTAGTTGCCCGGCAGCCGGGAAGTGTTTCCAAAATAAGGCTAGGCTACCCAAGTATAACAACAACAACAAACAACAGTTTTTTATTATTTGATAATGAATCCTAATTCCCCTGGCTCCGCGGATAGCAGTGCTAATCGAGGCGGGCCAGGATAATCAGTAAAAGAAGAGGAAAATACACACAATAAAAACTAATAAATAAATAGATAAGTAAATACGAAAACAGATTAGGTCTAGAGAAACAACTATGTTATTAGTTCAAGTTGGCAACGCAATATGTTGTGAGAGGTAGATAAATTGGCAACGCAGTATTAATTATCTAAAACTTCACAAACTTCACGAAATACAGACAGTGAAAAATATTTTTAAACAAGAAAAATTAATATTTCGGTTAACTTTTACTCCTGGGATAGCGTTAACCGGCTTTCGACAAACAATACGCGAGGCATCACGGTCATGCAGTGAAAATTTAAATCCACGTGACCGGCCCTAGCAGTCGGCCGTATATCGTTAGATCGTGTAGTGGCGTGAAATGCGCAAAGCAAGTTAAATCCCAGAGGAGGAATGAATGCCTTCCCATAATGCATTGCGACTAAAACTAATATATCAAAAAGTTTCGTGACGTCATCATTCGTGACGTCATCATTCGGCAACGACACTCTCGCGTCCCTTCGTGTCTGGGAATGGTTAGCCCTTTCAAAGGCCGGTAGCAAATCACTCAAAAAGCATAGCAATGCCAGTGCTAAATTTATAACTGTGTCAACTATTTTAAAAGTCACCAAGGAAAATTTACCGGATGCGCGGATTATCTTGGCTGTGAGTACAGGAAAGGTTCACGAATTGATATGTGAAATTTTACCCCACAGACCACACAAGGGAGTTCAATGTCACATGTTATTTTAGTATATCATTAATCTGTACGGATAATCACATGTTAAGCCCGGGGGTAGTTTCCGAACATCTGGGTAGAGGTCTGTGGCGTACTCATATTCAACATGTGTGATTTACCTTACCCTGTCTGAGACCTGACCTAATACTAGCCTGCTCCAGGCTCTCTGTCAGTGGCGGGGGGATAATCGAAAAAGCGGGCGGGCGACGAGCGGGGCTCGCTGATCCCTCTCGTCGCCGCCCGCTTACAGGCTTATTCCGATCGCCCGCTTGAGAGCCTGGAACAGTCAATTTCAGACCATGTCTCAATCATCCAGGCGCAGCCTTCGAACTAGGCAAACGAACAATAGACCGCGGCAACCCGGGGCGGGAATAGCGGCTGGTTGTTGTTGTTGTTTTTTTTTTCGTGTTTAAAAAGAGTAAGGGCTTCAAAGTCGTAAGAGATCAATAACAACAATGACAAGAACTATACTTCATTGTTGACCAGAATGCACAAAGTATGCCCTGTCAGTTTCAGACCAGAATGGTCAAACTCTATACAATATTGCAAACTAATACTCGGCTCAAGCCACACCCTAGATAACTTATTCAAAGCGCACCCCCACCGCCCCCTCATTCGGGCTCCCTTTTCACTAGCCTTGTTTCGCCGACCGAATCAACTAAACAGGGCGTGCGTGAAATTGCGTCGACTGAAGACAAAAATCCATTTCAGCACACTTTTTGGAGAGTCTGGGGAGCAATCACACCCCAGCCCTTTACAGGTTTTCACTGATAGATTGGCTTTTATTTCAAAATGAGTAGAAAAACCTTTTGTTCACGTTGAGGTCTCACGTCTCAGAAGGTGAATCGCCGTTTCACCCTCGCGCCCAGTATACAGAGAAAATTTAAATTACGGGATCACTGGTCGCTATATACAGCTGTTTCGACAAAGGTTGCGGCACAATGCCGATTGATAGCGATAGTTTATGGCGTTACTTGATTTACGTTCAGGGTGTAAAAGCAAGAAGGAAAGGGAAGCATGAGTACATGTGTTTGTGCTGTTTTCTTTTATCACGCTGAAACACCTTGCAGCTTCAATCAAGACACCTTAAACCCACCATTGTCGCGTACTCTTATACGCTTTTGTGGGGCAACCTTTCTCAAAACAGTTGTATGGGTTTATTGACTAAGCGTGAGGTCAAGACGGCCGGATCTTGGCCAAGTTATTTTTAGAGGTTTTCATGGACCAAGACGTAGCCGAGTTCCATAGAAAGCACGCAGAAAAGGAACGAAGCCAACATCCAGCCATCTTTACTCGGCAAGCTTGATCACTGTAAAGGTTTTATTACTTGGTATAAAGAGCACCACATTCTTGTGGGATACAGCGGGTAATTCCGAGCAGGCATTGAAGATAGCGCCATCTTGCCCGCTCAGATAGCCAATCACAGCGTAGAAAAATAAAAATCTAAAAAATCTACGCTGCGAACACCGAGTCCAGCAAGATTGGACACTTTGATTCGTCGAAGAATTTACCTTTCACCTTTCCTTTGGTATCAGGAACACGCTATATCTTACATAAGTTCAGCTGTCAATCATTTCGTGGACTTTTGCCCAATCAAATGTCTATATCGTGCCTATGACCTTCACGTGTTTATATCACGCTGCTATTATTAGTCAGGGTTTAAACAACCTACTTGTAGAGAAGAGAAAGTTTCGCGGGAGGATTCAAGCATGAAGCTTTTTATTGTTGTGATCTTGTTCATTGCGGACGCCGTGGGTAAGAAACAGTTTGTAACTGCCTGTTCTATGCTCTAAAGTATATGAGTGCGGTAGTTCTTTAAAATTCATTGAAATTACTCATAGAATTAATTGTAAAATCGGGCTTGGATTTGACAAAATAGCGTCTTCAAAGTCGTAAAAGTCAACAACGTCGATTTTGACAAAATCTATTTCTATAAAATGTGATTTTTAGCAACCACCGAGATTTCATTTTCGCCGTCTCGTACCAGTGACAATACTTACTTTGCTTGAACTTTAAACTTATTTTTTATAGCACATGATTTTCGAAAGTGCATGTATATAATATTCCTTCAGTGTTCGAAATTGTTTTTCACTTCTCTGTAGAGAAAATAATACAACTTTACTTAGCGCAATTTGCTGCCAAACGGCTACAAATTTGGTGCGACTGTCGAACACAGTTGACCTTCAACTGATGAAAATGTTACAAGGTATATCGTCAGTTGCGTCTAAGCGAAAATCACGTCATACAGAAACACGATCTAAGGGGGTGTTTACATGATATCGGGGCGACTTTCATTCCGGGGCGAGATGAAAAGTTGCACCGTGTTTACATAAAGCCGTGTTTGTTGGGGTGCGAGTCTTATAGTGCCGTAAAATTGATGAAACTTTAATGGATATGAAACGAACAGTCATACCCCGTTTACATGACACCGGAATGAATTTTCGTGCCGGGATGAAAATCTCGCTCCGGCACAAGAACCGGGGTGAACTCGCGCCGGTATGACTCGCGCCGGCATGACATTTTGTGTTGGTATCATGTAAACGAATACAGAGCCATAAGAGGGAACCGGAGTGAACTCGCGCCGGGATGAAAGTCGTCCCGATATGATGTAAACACCCCCTAAATTGGATATCGAACGCCACATGGTTCGTTATTACTGTATCGCCGGCCAATCGGACATCAGTTTTTTCCGTGACATGCAATACATGTTTGTGTGTTTATCAGTAACACACCTCGATAGCGCTGCCAAGATCATTCCATTCATTTTGTTTCTTAGTTGAAAATGAAATATATGATATGGACAAATAATATCAGACGTTTGATGCAGCGAAAGTGGAATTTAATTCAATTATATTGGTTTTGGCGTGGCTCGGATGCAAATCACGTACCAAACATATATCTCTGCTGAAACAAATTTTTGGTGAACTGAACTTCGGTTCCACAAGATACACAAAGTCCATTTTTCTTATCTTGTAAACTGATGTCAGTACTGAGAAATTTATGCAAGACAAGTCAAGAATTTCAAATTTCCATATGAGAAAATCGTGATCGCTTTGCTTAACACTGAAACTTTGATTCTGTGCCCAGAATACTTAGTATGACATGGGCCACCATGATCGGCTTAAGTACTAATGGACCCATTGGGATTATCATAGCACGTGTCCATCATAGCGAGATCATGCTCTGGCCATATGACTCGAACTGACTCGAATCAAGACGCTTAGCGGCAACATTACCTTTATCGCGCTAGCCATACCAGCGTCAACAGCTGGGCTCTTTTTTATCGATAATTACAAAGGCAAATGTTTATCTATAAAGAAGACACCAAACAAACCACTATTCTCTGCCCTGACTTGGTATAAGTTGTCATCAGGTGTCTCGTTATTTTAATCTGGAGTTATTCACGAGACACTAATCTCCTTGCTATTGTGTGACTAGAACTAACGTGACGACCGGATGTGACATTTTTCTATCACTAAAGTTTTTGCTTCCTGAACAGTTCTTGCACTAGACGAATTATTACTTTCAATGTGTCGGAGTAGAGAAATAATGTTTCGTTTCAATGGCCAAATTCAGTGACAGATGTTTCTGTCACTTTTATACGGCCGCCATGTTGTCTCCGTAAAAAGCGCTTTAAATTTCCGAATAACGCGCGAATGAAAAACCGCACAGACCCAATTCTTGGCAAGGCTGTTTATATATCAATCATCTATCATATCCCAGATTCTTGACTTAATTTATTGAATGGTTAAGATTTTTATTTTTGATTGCGTGACAGCGTAAACCGGCAATTGAAGTGTGAGATGAAATTTTGTGAAATGTTTGTGAGAGCGAAATGTTGCCGGGAAACTTAGCTGCCCTCATTTGTGAGTAACTGATATGTCCCACAAGTTAATTGTTACACACCTCTAAAATACATTTTTGTTTGAAGCTCTATTTGCGAGTGATTCTATGGTTGTCGTGAATTCTCCCAATCTTCACGAGTGTTTCTAGAACTTTTCAAAAAGGAACACGAGAAAAAATCTATTACAAAGAACTTCGAGGAAAACGGAAAGGAAGGCCAAGCGCGTTTATTTCGATTGTCAAAAGGACAATGTTTTGTTCCCAGCTGCTTACTCTGCTCGGAGAGCGGGCGAGCGGGCGGGCGGGCGGCCGCATACAGAGCGGCGTACACAGCGGAGGCCCCTACACAGGCTACAGCTTTTAGCGCGCGC
This sequence comes from Porites lobata, assembly GCA_942486035.1. Classification (NCBI taxonomy): domain Eukaryota; kingdom Metazoa; phylum Cnidaria; class Anthozoa; order Scleractinia; family Poritidae; genus Porites; species Porites lobata. The sequence continues at coordinate 182,478 of CALNXK010000291.1, forward strand.
GTTTCTACAGGGTGTTTTCTAAATTAAACTTGTCTGCCAGGTAACTGACAGAGAACACAGAAATCTCATGACTAGTGTTATAAATAGAATTTTAAATGACATTGATTAATAGCTTTCGTACGGGAGAACGTCATATAGATACCATGTCAATCTTTTACTCTGAAACATTTCCTTATTTGTATTGCCAACAGGTGCTGATACAAAATATTGTCAGTTTTGCGCCGATCGAAATGCGGCCACTTGTCTTGAAAAACAGCAAAACCAAACCTGCGCAACAGATCTATCAGATGCTAGTCCCTAGCCGTTCTCGGCGCAGGAAGTCTGGGATCTGCCATGAGTTGTGGCGTCACCGAAAAGCACTCGCCGTTCGCCCACGCCTTCCCTAACTTCGCGCGGGCAGCGACGTGAGAGAAAACGCCTAGGGACTATGCTGGGGTTTCCTAGGGCCATGGGAGTACTCTCACGTAAAATGGTATTGAGTTTTACTCCCGTTCGGAATAATTTACATCAACGAATTAATTGATCTTACACTAATTTCTCTTGCACAGCTTTAGCAGCATCTGCAGCTAGTCCAGATGGTCGCAATGTCCTCTTCAGTGTTGTGCTTGTGTTTGGAGCTGCCTTTGTTAACATCTTGTATTACATCAAGTAACTGAGGAAGCACCTGTCTTGGACCTAGTTTATCATGGTTATAGGGTATGCTAGAAAATTGTCGGCTGTATAACAAAACATTAATAACACTATTTAATGTGAAAATCAGTCAGCCAATCTTGACGAAACGCTGCTATCAGCCGGAGATCAGGAAAAAAAAGAAAGTAAGAAAAATTATCTGCTGAGATTATTTATAAGAGGTAAATATTACAAATCGAAAGGGCTGAGAAAAACTATAAATGTTGATAAACGATATACAGTACTCTCCAGAGAATGTTTTATTCAATATTATTATGATCAATCCTGGTAACAGATTCTCGATATTTATATATATATATTTAGTATATACACACTCAGTGATCTTGGTAATTCAAGCAATCTGATTGGTTAGCTATCTCGGACTATGACGTTATATTCACCGCGCTAGGCGGTGAATATAAAGCCGAACAAAATCGCTGTCGTGAACTGGGTGTTTTGCCAAAGTTTCAAAGTAAAACCTTTTTGAAAATACACGAATATCCAAGTGCTGATGACTTTGAAGGCAAGAAAAGACTTCATGGTGTTTAAACAGCGTGATTTATTGTGAAGTGGTTTACTTTAGCTGACTTTTTGTACGCTCGAAGCTATGTTTACCACTACAGAGGAAAACGAGGTCGCTTTGTCACTGTTTTGTGATTTCGGGATTTTCTCGCAAGACCAATTTTGCCTATAAATAGAAGTTAATTTATGGAGAAGAGAGGAAGGTAAATATTTTCGAAAATTGTACGTGCCAGCAAGTTAACAAGGCAAAGAACTTTGGAGATAATCAACGCTCACCTTGATCGCAGCCGCTGTTGACAGCATTTGCAAGAAGCGACGAAGAAAACTTTCTCATTCACGGTGAGTTGACAGAAACAAATAAAGCTCTAGATACTTTTCTTCTCAGAATTGGGTAGTAATTTAAATTTTGGGCGTTTTCTTTTAAACCGTTGATGCTAAAGCTTACAAAACTCGATACAAAAGGATTAAAACTATCATTTGCCACGTTTGAAGATACTGTAAAGATCTAACTTTTGCGCATCCACTGTTTACGGCTTCGTGTTCACGCATGAATTTTCACCCGTCAATCAAACTAATCGTTTTTTAATGGTTTCCTTTCTGCTTCCGTTGAGATCACTTCGTGTGAATATACTAAAACAATTATTCACCTCAGGCTCAGTTAATATTGTTGAATAATCCCCTCGACTTCGTCTCGGGGATTATTCACCAATATTAACTTCGCCTTCGGCGAATAATTGTTAAAAATACTACATTGATGACGATTTCTATCTAAAGCAAGTAAAACTTTAAACGTTTTAATATGAAACGCATCAGGGTAGCACACGAAGGCAAGAGCCCCTTGCAAGGTTTGGTGGCATGGCTGCCCAAGAAATGCTTACTTTGAGGTGCTCGGAAATGCCATTTCGCTCGTTTCTCAGGGTACAGTTTCAAAAATCAAGACAAGAAGAAAACGTTGAGCGTAGCATACGTTGTTTTTATGGAGAAAATAGTTTACAAAGTGATTTGTAGCAAAGGGAACAATGTGTTCCCTTCAGACAATGTCTGACATCCTTATCCTTATGTGTGTGAAGAATTGCCAGACAGGACAACCTCTCATCGTTCATAATATATAGCTTTAGCCAAGCCTAAAAGCGAAGCTCCTGGGCCGGGTTGTTCAAAGCCCGATTAAGCTACCCCAGGACAAGCGACAATTTTGTTTTGAGTTTTGTAACTTTGCGGTGAGGTTTTCTGTATATTGTTTGGCCTCTGTTTTGAGTTTGAATAATCCGACAAAGCAAAAACACTGTATTGTTTACAAGAAAAATTTATACCTCGGTTAACATTTTATCCTGGGTTAGCGTTAACCGGGTTCCGAACAACCCGGCCCTGTTTCCAACAAAATGACCTAACATGAGCCCGCGATCCAATCCAAAACCAGCACTTGGTCAGCGGTCACCTTAAAAAAACACATAACCTCGCTGAGCTATAAACCTGAGCCCGCGATATGATCACGTGATACTGGTCAGCGGATACCTTGTTTTGACAGGTGTCAATTGACCAGAACAGGGATGTCCAATATCAAAGAGGGATGCTATAAGCCAAGGGCGAACGTCTCTGTCAACCTATTCTGGCCGCCATCTTGCGCGACTCCGTCGTCGCCGTCCTCGTCGTCGTCGTCGTCGTGCGTACGCGCCCACGAGGAATACCGCTAGCCATGATTACCATGAGAAAATCAATTCATGGGTTTCCTCTTCTTTCCTATATGGGTATGGGGCTCCGCTCGCGCGCCTTCAGCGCGCAGGGGCTTCGCTATGAAGTGTGGTTTTCAATTTCAATCTCTTCATGCACCTCAGAAAAGAAAAAGAAAACATTCCAAGGGTTCAAACGGTCAACTCTGTATTGGGATTTGTAGTTTCCTATCTATCTTTATTTTTGTTTTTTATTTTTTAGTTTGTTATTATCGTGGTGATGAGTGAAGCCAGCTCCGGGTCGCAGTAGAGCGAATTCAAGTATTTCAAACATTTCCAATTTTTGGCGAGGAAAACAAATTGGCAAACATTTCAATTTCCAATTTTTGTTGGCGGTCGCATCAGACCAACATTTTTGAACCAAAACATCGCGGATTGACATGTACGTCACAAGATCTACCGACAACAAAACGTCTCGCGCGTTAATTTTGCAAGAATGGATCATGATTATTTTCGCAGCCTTCGGGTTTTTGTTGAATTTTGTGTTTCAGCCTCAACAAAACAATGTAGCGTTTTTACTATCGTTCGTGCATTATCATCAGGCTTTTCTAAGGTTAGTGTCTGCTATTAGAAGACGTAGGGTTCGCTTGAATAGACGTCGTTTACGAAACCTTCCTTGTCATGGACTTTACCGCGTCCGGTAGAGTCATGGTTTGAGATACATTTCCACGATGGAAACATTCCGAGTCATAGCATTTGGAAAAAACGTCGCTCATATTCCTCGATTGCATTGTAAAAACCGTAGAAAGGGTCGGATTGATCACCGGGTAAAAAATATTTTTGTCCCGCCATTGTGCGTGCTAAACTGGACTAGCAGAGAAAGGTTATTGTTCCCGCCGTAAATATCCATACATGTTTTAAGAAACTTGACAGTTAAATGGTTAAAAAACAAAAAAAAATTGTTTGCTTTGCCAAAATTTGGAAGCCTCTGAGGCAGCACTTCGGCTTCTTTGAAGATTGGCGAAATTTTGGCAATTCGCAAAAATTTGGCAGGATTTTGGAAATGGGGGTCGCACTTATCTTGCGCTACTTGTTGACAGATTTATTACTTATAAAAATAAAATTGGCTAAAATTGGCTCTACTGCGACCCGGGCCTTAGTCTTGAACCGACTAGCGTTTCTGATGTACGTATTACATATCGTAAAATTACAGCAACGTAATGATAAGAACTCTATCAAATCAGCCGATTTATCGCTAACGACACTTTTCGCCAATAAAGATATAAATGAATACGTTTTTTGAGATTTCTAGAGCTAAGCACGTGCGTACATGCCTATATGGTTGCTACGTCCCCCGCTTTGACTTGAATAGCTTGCTATTTGGAGTTACCCACACTCGAGATCTCGGTACCAAGTGACGGGTTGAAGAGGTACTTAGTTGTTTCCACTACGATGTAAAAACACAGATTGCTGAATATCTCTGAAAACAATGGCTGTTCAAAAGCAAAGTATGCCTTCCTTTGCTTCTATTATTTCTGTTCTCTCCGTTGTGTTTTACTACGCCGGCTTTTTAGGAGTTGAGCTGGAACTATAGGAGCAAAAGAAAAGAATAAACGCTCTTGAAAGCGTTGCGGAGGCCAAGTGGTCGTGAAATGACGCAGACATGAGGATGCTCCGGGTAAGTGAATCTTATCCAAGCAAGGGTTTACAGTTTGTGTTTCAGTCATCAGAAACGAAGCTTGATCCGATTGAATACACTGTGAAAAAAAGCTAAGAGTTAAAGCAAATAACGAAAGAACGTTTTCTAGCTAGTTCCGTTTTCAAAGAAATTTGGAGGATATAGTATAAGTTTTATTCAATCCACCACAGACATCGATTCAGAAATATTTCTCTTCAATTCTCACTAAAACATTGATAAAAAGCAAGCTCCATGTCAATTTCAGTTCGATCAAACTTAGTGTCGGTTTTTTATCATTTCACATCAAAAAATGAACAAAGGATAGGTTGTCTACGGATACTCGAATTACCGTGGATGAATCTAGAATAAATAAATCAGTCAAGTATTTCCGTCTCAATCATCTCATGCGGTTATGCTCGCCTTCGCCAATGATGTCAGAACAGTCTCTTTTAAATATACTTCTTATCTTTAAAACTAAGCTAAGAGAGTTTACGTTTCACATTTTAAAGCCCTTTTCTTTTCTTCGCAGAAGTTCAGTTAGCTAAATTTCACAGACACAGCCGTCAAGCTCAATCGCCTACTCGACGGAAGCTAATCACACAGCAGAAATGATGATCAAAATCAACAAGCTTTTATCAGAGGCGGGAGTGCATCTCTGTCAGTCAAAGGGCGTCACGTGCTCGTTTTGTCTCCCAGGCCTTCCCAGTTCGCCTAGACCAAGAGGATAGCAAGGAAGGACTGGAAACAAGGGAGATCAAGGTATTATGGGATCGCCAGTAAAGATCGGCAAGCAAGGCATTATGGGACCTGTAGGACCACAGGGAGAGACTGGAAACAATGGCGAAAAAGGAGACATAGGACCCAAAAGCATGCCGGGAACTAAAGGCGAACTTGGAGAATCGATATCATCTCTTGCTGTTGTTTTTTCTCCTGCGACGTTGACAGTAACCGAAGGTGGAACAATCTCGTTTCAGTGTTCAGCCAGTGATAATCCTAAGCCGGCATTAACGTGGAGTAAACTGAACAGTCAGTCAGATATCACTCAGTCAGCGGTTTCACGTGGAAAGCTGGAGTTGAAGAAGGTGACAGGAAAAGACTCAGGAATGTATTAGTGTTCAGAAACAAGCATTCCGGGGAATTCACGGGATGTGGTACGATTAGCAGTAAATGGTGAGTTTCGGGTTATTTGCTTTCCAATGAATTTTTTTTGTTACACAGTGCAGTTTTTACTGGCAGTCAGGTTTGTGATTCTGGAAGCACGAAGAGCTGTTTTCAGTTTAAAAATACAAGAAACACTTGCTTTTCTGACGATTTTCCCAACAGTCCTTAAAATTCCTAGTAATCGATTAAAACCCTTTAAAATACCGAAATGATAACAAATCGCCAGTTCTACTCCAAAATCCCAAATCCGCTTATTAAGCACGCGCAACAAACATATTGCGACAACAAATTTAGTAAACTGTTTAAAATAATCAATGGCCGCGTGCCTGAAATTGAATCAATTAAAAAGTCTATACTTGCACGCGCACCAGGGCGTAAGCGTCAAGTTCTTTTAGAAGTCGCAACACTCGCTGTGTTTCTATATAGTAAAATTAATTCAAACATTTGGTTGGGTTCTCTTTGGAAACAGCTACTATTCATGTTCCTGTAAAACTTAGACTAAACACTCGCGTCGCTCTTTTACACTTCCAGGCCTGTTGACGCCATTTAATGATAGGGTGTACTGAAAACGTTACTGTTGGGCGAATATTCAAAACAAGCGCTAGCGTTTCAAGGAAAAAAATCCTGCTAGAGCAGCGTCTACAAATCTGATGCATTTCTAGTTTGCATAAAAAAAAGCAATACTCAGAAAAAAAAAAGAAAGCTTAAAACCAAGAAGTCGACGTCAAACAAGGCTGAATTGTAATTAAAGTCGAACCTCCGGTTGCGACCACTTCTCCTCAGCGACCAATTTTCCAAAACACCGAAACTTTCCAAGCCAAATCACTATATTTGGAACCTCTTATAAGAGAACAGCTCTCGTAAGTGACTGCGACCACTTTTAGAGCTAAAAGTTTAAAATTTTCCTTTGTTTTTAACCTCTTGTAAGAGACCACTTGACAGATAATAGAAGCTAATAGAGCGGAGTTTTGTACCATTCTCACATTCCTGAGTTGTACAAGAGATGGAAACTTCTAAATGGGAAGTACCGCATTTTTTTCGAAATTGGCTTTTCAGATGAATGAAACATTTAAAACATAGGGTAAGTGTCTGCAGTTAACTTAGGCTCGTGAGGGGAAATCTTGACCCAATATGGTCCAGGCTCTCGTGAGCGAGCACCTCTCTTTAGCCACCACCAAGGCTTGACATTTTGGGTGCTCTGTTACGGGAGGTTCGACTGTGAAGTTTGCTAAAAGTTAGTAGTCCTTCTTCTACGGGAGAAAATCTAAGGCCCGAAACGTTTAGCAAACCAGCTACTATTTGACATTTTAAAGAGCTTTCAGCCTCATATTTTAGTTTATCGTTTTAGTGTCGCGCATCTTGTGAGTTTTTTGCCTATTTCTACTGAATTAAAATCATTTGGTTACAGTTCAACCTCGCGTCTCTGTTCATCCCGGACCTTCGTAAGTCACAGAAAGAGACGTCATTTTTCCAGTATGTCAAGTGACCGGATATTCAGTACCAGTGGTGACCTTGAGGGAGTCGTCTGGTCAGTTACCCCAGGGGAGGGTGCACTATAACAACAGTGTCTTACAAATTTCCGATGTCCGTAAAAGTGACTCTGACACATTCAGCAGTCAACCTTTTAGAAAAAGCTGAAAGAAAAGTTCTCTTAGTTGTGGGTTCACTTCCTGTGTTTACCGTCAAGCCACCTGGAGAGGATTCTGGGAACTATATCTGCATGGCTACAAGTGCAGAAGTGTTTCACATCGAAGCCATAAGTTTCGTTGAAGTTAGGAAGAGGTAAGTGACCAATTAGTCTGCTGCATGTCCACAGACCCGTTATTGAAAAAACAAAGTTAATGTATGGGCTTCTCTTTCGTCAGATTGTTCTGCTTAAATCAGGCCATACTCGAAGTGGATTGTACTCTGTCAACCCAGACGGTAGAGGACACTTTACTGTCTACTGTGACATGCGCACTGACGGTGGAGGCTGGACCGTTTTCCAGAGAACACAAGATGGCTCGGTAGACTTAAATCGGCGAAAGAACGACTACAAAGCAGGCTTTGGTCAGCTGACTGCTGAGTTCTGGTTAAGAAACGACAAGATCCACTTACTGACGGCCTCTATACCGAGCTCCCTACGAGTTGAGCTGAAGGACTGGAACGGAGTTTAAACTTATGCCAAATATGACAAGTTCAACATAAGTGATGAGCAGGCGCAGTATCGACTTGAAGTGGGTTCATATTCAGGTACAGTGCGATATTCGTTAGCATATCATAAGAGATAGAGAGATAGATAGATAGCTTTATTAAAAATCCATTGCAGCCCAAGGGCTGGATTACGGACTGTACAATACGTTGAATACTAAGACTAACTATTATAAATCAATAACAGTAAATAAATAAAACAAAGGAACAAAGATACTACGTCATGAAATTTAAGAAAATAGCCGCGAATTTACAATAAAACCATTAGAAAATAGCCGCGTTATGCATGATAAAACTATTCATTAGTCTATTTGTTCTACAAAGAGGTACGTTAAAAGCGCGCTTTCTCCTTAAGGCTACAGTACTAAGATTACGTGGCGGCAAAAGGCCATGTAATTTGTGGAGGCTGTTGTCCTTAATCTCATTGAATAGGCGCTCTGTCAGCCATTGGCGCCGTTGATGGAGGGTGGAAATATTGCACTCTTTGAGAGCCTCTTGATAGCCTAAATCTGGGAAAATAATTCTAAGTGCACGGCGCTGAATTTTCTCTAGCTCTTCAGAGAGATACTCAGGCAGACCATTGTGGAAAACTTGGCAGGCATATTCAGACATGGGCCGGATACACGTAGTATAGAAACAAAGTAGCTGCGCAGGATCTCCTTTTGCACGCTTAAGCTGCCTTAATAGATATAGCCTAGAAGCTCCTTTTTTGATAACATTCTCTATGTGAGCGTTCCACTTTAGATTGTTTGAAATTGTGAGACCAAGAAGTTTTGCGCTAGTTACAACCTCAATTGGTTTGTTGTTAATAGTAACTGCTTCGAAAGGATCTACAGACCTTGAGAGATTTATCTGCAACTCTTTACACTTGGTCTCATTCAATTGGAACTTATCTATTTCGGCTTGCCTAACTAGGTCGTAAACTAGGTATCATAATAACATGGCGTTTAGTACAAAAGACAGAGATAATGACAAGGACAGAGCCAACTGCGCTGTAGAACACACAGGCGCCTGGTACCACTTCAGACATAATCTGTCACACGTATTTACTGAAATGAAACTGAGGCCGTCATCGTCGACAGAATACCAGTAGAAAACAGGTTTAATCGTGCTAGTGACGGGGATATCAACATGTCACTGATCTCCACTCGTCATAACTTTTAATAATTGATCCATGATTAGTTTTGTCAATGATTCAGTCCTCTAATATGTTTATTTATCTTTTCTAGTTTTATAAATAGTTGTTGTCCCTTATTGCAGCTTTTAATAAGTCGTTCGCATTGAGTAGTTGTTTAATGAACTTGAGTAAGGTAAAAAAATTCTTGTCATTTTGCGTTTAACAAGAGAAGCCGGCTTCCTCTACTATCATTGACGCTATAGATCATAGCTATGATTAGCTTTATATTTGGACTTTATGATGTTTTCTTAATTTAAATAGTGATCCTTTTTACAAGTGGGAAATAACTTTTTACTAAATATATAACCCAAGCTATGATTAGTGACGTCGTTAATGACTTCATTTGTGCGTCTGTCTTTCAAAAGATCATTTGTAACAACTAATCAAACTGCGAGAATAATTTGACTTAAACTCATAAAAATAAGTAATGGTAATAGGACTGAGTGGAGTCCAATTCGGTCTGTTATCATAAGAGTGATAACAAAATCGGACGACCGCGCAGCGGGAGTCCGATTTGTTTATCACGAGTATGATTACAGACCGAATTGGACGACACGAAGTCTTATTCCCAATTAATCATAAAATTACAATTTTCGAGAAAAGAAGAATTAATAGCCAAGTTATGAAAGAAAGGGAAAATTTGCATTCAAATACCTACAAAGGAGATGTAAACATTGTAAGGCCACCGCGCCTCTTACCGGCAATTAGGCGCTAAAAAACACAAAAACAAGCGCGCGCACGCACGCACACACGTAATTACAACTTTGAATATGGTTGGTTGATTTAAACTTCAATAATAATAATAATAATAATAATAATAATAATAAAATATCTTTAGGCAGGAGGCAAACTCACGCTCAGGTGGTTTTCAGGCTTGTCCTGAGTAGATATTATAAATATACAGTAGCTAAACTTTGGTAAATCTAAAAAGTTTAAAAGTACAATCACAATAAAATCCTCAGATGAAGTTAATAAGATAATTGAGTTAGATAAATTATAGTTCTTATTCAAAATATTCTTTGGGCCTTACCTCAGGCCCTGCTATAGTATTATTAATAAATAAAGACATCTAATAGTGTACAGAAGTGTTTTCTTCACACTGCCTGAAATGACAAATATAAGGTGACATAAATTAATTCATTCTACGAAATCCAGAAATGTCATTCAGAAATCAACAATATTAACAGGCACAATATGAATAAACAAAAATCACTTTACTTCTCATTGAAAGGAAACAATTAGAACCTTGTTTTTGTTTTACATTGCAGCTGGTGTACCTACAACATTCACTGTATACTGTGTTATAATAAAAACTAATAAAATAAAGTTTATAATAAATAAATATTGAATTTGGTATCTTTGTAAATATTCTATAAAATTATTTGTGCCCACAATAAAAATTAGAGGATGGTTCTTATTCCCTTGAATAAGAATTCTATAATAAAATGAAAAAGTTCATTCACATGTAGTAGTAAGTGTTAAACTTTAACTGTCAACAACATCAACAGCAACATTGCCACCGGTACTTTTAACAAAAACTAAGAACCACAAAGTATGGTTTTCATTGGCAGCCAGTCTACCTGCAACATACAGTGTATTCTGTGTTATAGTAAATATCATAAATACATTTAATCATCCATGAACAGTTTCAATATTAAACTTTTCAACATATAAAATTTATAATAAAGATATATATATATATATTAGAATTTAGTATCTGTAAATATTCTACTCTATTCTCTCTTACTGTGTTTCCATTTTCGAAAAGATTTTGCATTAATAGCTGGCCTTTATCCTTTGATCTGTTGTGAGTGTGGAATAATTTATAAGGCACAAAAACATAGATAACGAATCAAGATTTCACTTTTCAAAAAAAAAAAAACAATATTGTCTGAAAAAAAAGATTCGTGCAGAGGGTTTTACCTGGAAAAAAAATCCTGCACAAGCAGTGAGCGAAAAAAAAAAAAAAAAAACATTCGTGCAAGCTGAAAATTACCCCCAACCCCCCCCCCCACCCATCACTTTTCTAATGGTTCATCCCTAACTAGTTATGTTTCTTGGAATCTCTACTAATTGAGAGGTACAAACCTCAGCTTGATTGAGGCATCAAAGCCGCTAAAGAACTCGTATTGTTTTAGTTTAATTCTAACTTTGGCAGTGTCTCTTATACTCTCCTTACATTTTGTTCTGCATTCTTATTGCAATAATTAGTGTGTTTCGCACCTTAACCCTAGCTGCCTCTCCTGGTTAGTTCAACGCTGTACCATAATTGCTACGTTTTATAATGGTCTTGCAATAAGAACCGAAAAATTACGTTTATTTCTCTGTTTGTTGTGCATTTCTTGCTTGTACTTATCTTTTAAGTTAGCAACATGTTTTTCGGAGTTGTTATCTCGTTATATTTACAGCACAATTATACTGACTGTATTTAAGTCAATTAAAACATTTGACAGCCAAACTTAGCAATTTTCAGTCAGTTCTGTTAGTAAATTTGCATTTTAATAGCAAACCACAAAATCGACACAAACATTACACGCTACAATAACGCTGCAGTTGTGCTGTTCTCGTTAAAATTATACATTAAATCAAAAAGGCTGTTTTACCCAACCGATTCACGCTAGTTATCACAGTCATAATTAATAAATTCCAAGGACAGGTAAATTAAGATTATCGGTTTTTAACCTCTTTGCGAAACTGAACGAAACAGGATCACTCAAGTCATGGATGAACAACGAGTAAAGTATCATTGACGTCATTGGCCGTAGATGTTTAATTTGTAACGCAAGCGAACTGGGAATCACGACTTGTCAGCAACTGCCCGTTCAATGAAATCTATGTTGTATTTGTTGCTGGTCTTTTACGACTGGAAATTCAGTTGAATTCGCTACCAAGTCGTGCGTGACTTAATTACTGAGTCATTCAAGGTACACTGCTTCTTCAAATCGTTATGGGATCTGGTGGCAGGGACACCCAACGAGGCAAATGAAACAAAAGCTGCAGAAAGGCATTTTTAAGTACCTTATGGTGTTTGAAGTCTGTTCAAAGTGATGTTTTCGTTAGCTAGAAGAATTTGATCTATTCGGTTTCCTTGGCTAAAAGTTTAATTTCCCAAAAATTTTAGGGAACATAATCTTCCATGTTCTTTCATCTAGCTGACATCAAAGGAACATGCAAATTTCCATGTTCTTTCTTCAGTTTAGCTGACACCAAAGGAACATGGAAATTTCAATGTTCTTTCTTTTAGCTGACATCAAAGGAACATGGAGATTTCCATGTTCTGTCATCTAGCTGACATCAAAGGAACATGGAAATTTCCATTTTCGTTCTTTTAGCTGACATCAAAGAAGCTTGGAGATTTCCATGTTCTTTCATCTAGCTGACATCAAAGGAACATGGAAATTTCCATGTTCTTTCACCTAGCTGACATCAAAGGAACATGGAAATTTCCATGTTCTTTCATCTAGCTAACATCAAAGGAACATGGAAATTTCAATGTTCTTTCATCTAGCTAACATCAAAGGAACATGGAAATTTCAATGTTCTTTCATCCAGCTAACATCAAAGGAACATGGAAATTTCCATGTTCTTTCATCTAGCTGACATCAAAGAAACATGGAAATTTCCATGTTCTGTCATCTAGCTGACATCAAAGGAACATGGAAATTTCTATGTTTTTTCATCTAGCTGACATCAAAGAAACATGGAAATTTCTATGTTCTTTCATCTAGCTGACATCAAAGAAACATGGAAATTTCCATGTTCTGTCATCTAGCTGACATCAAAGGAACATGGAAATTTCAATGTCCTTTCATCTAGCTGACATCAAAGGAACATGGAAATTTTCATGTTCTTTCATCTAGCTGACATCAAACGAACATGGAAATTTCCATGTTCTTTCATCTAGCTGACATCAAAGGAGCATCTTTCATCTAGCTAACATCAAAGGAACATGGAAATTTCAATGTTCTTTCTTTTAGCTGACTTCAAAAGGAACATGGAGATTTCCATGCTCTTTCATCTAGCTGACATCAAAGGAACATGGAAATTTCCGTGTTTTTTCTGTTAGCTGACATTAAAGGAGCATGGAAATTTCCATGTTCTTTCATCTAGCTGACATCAAAGGAACATGGAAATTTCCATGCTCTTTCTTTTAGCTGACATTAAAGGAACATGGAGATTTCCATGTTCTTTCTTTTAGCTGAAATCCTTTGAACTCGACATAATTACCCTTAGAAATCATGCACCGCGGTCATACATAATTACCCGTGACCTTGAGTTTCTTGTATAATCTGCAGCATATGACGTCACAGGCGCTGATTTCGAAAATTCACTGTACGCTTTCGGCTAATCAGAAAAGAAATAGTGAGTTCAATCTATAATAATGGAAATAATTCGTAATGTGCATCATGTGTTTCACATAGATGGCAACAAATGTCTTTTTCGTTGTTTTCCTGCCATCATAGGACACACAGATGTGGTAAAAAACTTCATCATTTGAAGGAAACACTGAAATTATGTAAAAGCTGGCAATAAAACTACAGGAAAAGGGACTTTTACCACACAATGCATTTTTAATACAAAAAAGGACCGAAAGAAGTATTTACTACCATAAATTTGGTTTTATTCTGGACCAAATAGCGACAAATCACCATATGTGTTCCATAAAATAGGACGGTGTTAGAATGTCCCCGAAGGTTTTAGAACGTGTTTAACAGTTTTTGCTATTATCAGATAATAATAACTTTTCTTCGGTTGTTCAAGCTTCGAACATTTCTCGCGCGACTCAGTAAAAACACTTCGAAAAACGAGCACGGTTACCCCATCCTTTTATTGCATTTTTTTTAAATGTCCTATGCATGGTTATCATTTGTGTCAAGTTTGAAAAATATCTGGATAGTACGTCATTTTCAAGGGAAATACCGTCTTAAGCTTAAGTTTGGCTTTATTTTTTAGAATGCGGAAATAGCGTTCCAAGAAGCCACACGTATTTTCATCATTTTGTCACCATAACATACATGTCAGCAATCACATGACTGGTTCTTGATTAGCTATGTAACTGACAGCGAGTAAACTAGTAAATTTGCATCTGAAAGCACGTTTAAGAAGTATTAAGAAACACATCACTGACATTCGGGGTATAAGGCTATATTCACACAAGCAGATCGCTGTTGCGTGTTTGCTACGTATACGTTTATCAGTCAGTCCATAACGCGTGGCTGTGGTAAATTTTTAACAAGAAAACAGACGAAAAACTCAGTATTATCTGCAATCAATCATCACTTAAAGGACTGATAAAGCGCTTGGGTAAGCTCTTTCATAGCTCTTAGCTCTTATCAAGTTAAGGAGTGATTAAAGAGAATTGTCACAAGACAAACCCCGTATTTTCGCTACATGTCATTTCTCGAAGCGTTTTTTTTCCAAGTATATCCAAAGATAGTGACTGCAACGATATTTGGTTCAATTTACTGTCCTGTCTGTCCTGTGCATGGTCGACAATGCATCACAAATGCAATTTATGCAGGGTTCGTAGTCACGCAGCAATTACCAGCATGATCCGAGCTACCAGTTTCCATGTGATGTCGCTCGATCGCTGGGAACAATTTTCGTTTGCCGGGCTAACGCTTCAATGCCTTGATGGTCAACATTTGCACGTTGTTTCCAAGGGTGCGAAATGTGGGAGGTGCCAACTCTTTTGTAACGGAACTTTACCTGACGTAACAGCCCACTCTACTAATTTTCGCTTTGTAAAACTATTTATTGAAACTCGACGACGCTGTAAGAATCATTGGACATCTCTGAACTCTCATATTTTCCTTGCATCTACCTGAAACTTTATTGAATTGCTAATGACTCAAACAGCGTCAAGTTACCTCGCCAGTAAGCTCAGTTTAGCGATTTTTACCGTCTTCCAGTTCAGTTTGTTTGTATAACATTCGCCGTCCATCATTCGACGGGAAGAATTGTTATACAGTTTCAACTGCATGGGTTCTGGCGTGTCGAAACGGAATCGGACAGCCACTTCTCAAGATAAAGCGACATCCACACTTAAGGAATCATCATCAAACTCGAATACTGGTCAACCACATGTACAGAAGTCGCCACAAGCTCAGTTGATGTTCATTGAAGATACGGACACAAAAGACGAAGTCAATGTAACGCAAGCCAAACCAACGGAATGGCATTGGCACATTCAAACGCGACAAAGATATCAGCGGAATTATCCGGAACCGGCGGAAAGTATACAAACACTTTTCGGTTGGATAAAAGCGTTGAAAAACTTTGTTGATGATCAATTAAATCAACTTAAAAAGTTCACGTACGCTAATGTGAGTGAGATTGTTGATGGTTTAGCTAATACGGGCCACGAAGCTTATAAATCTGGCGGAACGAATCAGTTCATAACAATCGCAGAATTCATCGTCGATGTCCAAGGTGTCGACGTTTTGCAAAGATTGGCGCATCAATGCTTTAAGGATTACTACGTGACGCCGGAAGATGTCAGTTGTTTTCATTGCCTAAAGAACGTTTTAGGAACAATACAGTGGTTTCCAGACATTCATCACGGTTTTTGTTTGTCCTGTGCAACAGCTGGTGTTATTCCATTGTGCTTAAAGAACGTTAAAATGTTTGACGATCAAAATGCGAATTGGGAAAATGGCAACGAAGATTCCGCGGGTACAGTTCTCATGATTTACAGGTGCGTTGGAATTTTGCATAACATTGCACGGCGACTAAGAGACCGCGAGTTTTTTGCCAACTGTGAGGAAACTTTGCTTTCCTTTGCAAAGGCTAAAGTGCCCAAGGTTGCTGTTGCTTCCTTGCTGTGCTTGGCCTATCTAGTTAATGAGGAAACAAATCATCTGATTTTAGCTGATGAAAAGTTGCTTAGTTTTATTGTTACAATGTTAAATAACGCATGCCGGTCGGAAGATCGCCGATACAGTGGATTTTCTGCAAAAGAACTCGCAGAAGGCCTTAGTTATCTTGCCGTGAACGACACCAACAAGATGGTTTTGGGCAATAACGGAGCGGTGCATGCTTTAATGTCCATGTTAAAAACATCTAGCGATGACGAAGAACGAGCTATTGCTGTAAAAGCACTGTGGATGTTAGCATTCGACAATAACAACAAAGAAGCCATTCGAAGAGAAGTGGGAGGGTTGAAGATCCTACGTGAGTTACAGCGCAGTAAAGACCCGGATGTACAAAAAGCTGCTGCAGGCACATTATGGGAACTCGAAGGAAAGACCATGAACGGCTCTGAGAAGAGTGAAGTAACTCAGAATCACGTGATGATCAGCTACCAATGGGATAACCAGGAAGTGTTGATCGAAGTGAAAAACAGGCTTCAAGCGAGTGGATACAGAGTGTGGATGGATCTGGAGCAGATGGGAGGCTCCACACTGGAGGCAATGGCCAAAGCTGTCGAGGATTCTTCAGTTATTCTGGTCTGTGTGTCAAAGAAATACAAAGAAAGTCCTAACTGTAGATCAGAAGCCGAATATGCTTATCAGTTGAGAAAAGACATCATTCCTTTAATGATGCAGCATAACTACAGACCTGATGGCTGGCTAGGAATGATTGTTGGCACAAAACTTTGGATCGACTTCCAGAGTAAGCACGTCATTGAAGAGGGTTTAAGAAAGCTGACAAGAGAGTTACGAGGAAGGGGAAAGAATGCTGAGGAGACAGATGAATCAGTAGAGCCTGTAGTTCGGCCAGTTGATGCGAATGTTGTTGCCACCCAACCCTCAGTCTCTGCCGTGTCCGAATGGACAAATAAAGAGGTGAAACAATGGCTTGAAGAGATTGCTTTGGAAAACGTTTGCAGGGAGGACATTTCCGAGGTCAATGGACAGACACTGATTGACTTGCAACACCTTCGTGGGGAATGTCCGGAGTATTTCTATAAATGCTTAGAACAAAACCTGAACCTGAGAAACATGGTTGATGTATTCAAGTTCAGAAAAGAACTACAAGAACTGATAGGTGGATATTAAGTAACGTTAGCTTGTAACTGTATAATAGTTTTGGACTTTCAAAACGTCCGTATTGTCAGCCGGTAGATATCTGTTCGGTGGATGATAGATGTAGCCTTAAGCTTTCGGCGTCGATTGAAGAGTGAATTCGGATTTTCGTATCTGAAGCGTGACCTAAAAGATTCACAATGGGGAAATCATGGCCCTTAAGGTTTTCGGAAAGGTCGTATTTGCTGTTTTTGGCAACCAAACACGTCAGCTAGCATTTTCGGAAAGAAATTAGTTAAAACGGCTACAGTCTGCGGTCTGCAAATTTCATACACTGCTAAACACTCGGTTTTTTGGCGCATACGGGTTCGCTTGGAGCGCAGTTACGACATCCTGCGGCACTTTTATTGGCCAATTCGAAACTCCAGGCCAATCAGAGTACATAATCTCGTATTCCAACGACTGTTGGATCCAACGGCCTTTTCCGCCAAA
>CALNXK010000291.1:202500-272500 GCA_942486035.1 Porites lobata
AAAGACCTGGACCGCGAGGCCGTTTTCGCGTCGAAATTCAAATCCGCTGCTCGATTTTTCCCTCCAACTTAAAGAAGGATAGTCCATTGGTCCCCTTTTCCTGTCGGCTTCGAACTTTCCGCTCCAATTCGAACGATTTTTGCTTCACTGCAGGCGCGTTCAACTTTCCGACGCGCCTTGTGACCATCCAACATACTACAGTACAGTTTGAAAATCAATATTAGCGACCGCCCTTGCGTGACAAAGGCGACTTACCGGACGGGTGCACAGTCAAAACTTTCCGTTAAAATACAGTTTTCTCCTCAGACTGTGCACCCGTCCGGTAACTCGCATTTGTCACACACACACCTTTAGAAATAGCGCTTCGTCGGAGCGAAGGGCTAACGCTCGAAACGTCAGCTTTCGAATCCCTTTACGGTGGCCAATTCAGTTGATAAAACCAAATTATCATTTAATACTCCCACCGACGCAACACCACAGTTTCTTTAGAAACTTACCCTCTTTATTCGTAAATATTCAAAGGTTTGGCCTAACTCTTTAATACTCGTTCTACTCAAGGCTATCTGGGAAAAAGATAGAAGACTTGCAAAAACACAGCCAAATAAAAGTGTTTCTCTTTCATGGTGTAGCGACATATTCTGTTCAATAAAAACGTCTTTAGTCAGTGTTTAGTGAAAAATCAGTGTACTCTAATTTAAGTGTACAAAGAAGGAAGCAAATCTACAGACTATCAACTTTGGTTGACGAGATAGCTGAATGCTTATACGAAACATTAGACGCTTCTATTCACTTCTGGGAAGGAGTTTTTCAGTAATAATCTATCACTCTGAGCCTATGTACACAGTTGTTAAGTAAACTGTATGATGCAGTAAAAAACAGAGTTCTGAGAGTTTTATTGCCCAAACGTGATCTTTGAAGTTTAATGTGTTATTGTCCGACCATTTTGCAGAACTCTTGCATTGGGATGCTGGCTAACATGGTTTTAAACTCCGTCGGCAACTAAAAAAGAACCAAAGTAATAAACTCCGTTTTAAAAACTGTATGTATTAGACATACGCTCATCTACTTAGTACATTTATAAATCAAATGGTTACTTTAGTACAAGAAAAAAGAAGTGCCATTAGTAGCAGCTTTTAAGAGGTGCAAGTTTTTCAGAGATTTTTCAAGGGCCAGTTGAGGAGAGGAGCGCAATAAAAGGGTCTGGATAGGTTTGTTTAGGGAATCTTAGTTATCAGTTGAATTGTGGGCGATTTCTCAGTTATCAGTACTGAATGTTGCAGATTTCAGCTATTTGTCAAAGACGCTTCGATAATTAAACATTTGGACCAATTCTCAGTATCATGTAAACCCTATCCAAGTCCTTCAAACATATTAGAGGGACTGGGTTAACTTTAAATCTATAAACCAGCCATAACTCGTTTCCAAATTGCCTTACGCATTTTACTCAAGAAACGCACTGCTGTCGAAAAATAGGCCATTTTATAGTTGCGTGCTTAGTTACCTGGCCATGAATGCAAGCGAGGCTGGAGTTGACCTTGCTTTGATACAGACCTCTTAGCTTTTCTCATGTAAATGCCAACTAGTTAGCATAAGAACAACTTGATTTGCACAAGAAAAGCAGTGAGGTTTGTATCAAAACAAGGTCAACTCCAGCCTCGCTGCCATTCAGAGGCCAGGTCACTAAGTCGACAAATGTAAAATGGTCTATTAGACGAATAATTTTAATTCTGGATCCCATCTTTTTCTTTTTACTGTAGGAGTATCCAAATCCTAAACCAACCTGTGTAGTCAACTGTTCCCATACCTTTTCAGAAAGAGATCTCTGGTTATCTCTTCACCCCACTTCGAAACACTCAGTCAAAACATGATAGAGATACGAGAATATGTTGTTACTGCACACACTGTCTGATAACGTAAAATGTGCGAGAAAAAGAAAAGCATATATGGACGCCCGTTACTTATAGTTTTGAATATCATCTCGGCAAAATTCCTGCAGCATTGGAGGTGAGTAAAATGGCCTAATTATTTTGGTGAGGGGTTCCTATCTTGAAAAGAATTTTTGTTTTAACCTCTCCATTACAGCAAGGAATATATGATGGAATATGGAAACAGAATTATTTGGCAAATACATGGTTTACTTACTCATTTCTTCTGATCAAAGTACAGGGTGACGTCATCTCCAATCAGCACAAAAGGCGTCCAGTATTTCACATCACTGTACTTGTCTGATTCTCTAAGGTTTTTCATGGCCAGGTTTAGGGACTCACTTGCACGTCTCCCTTCAATAAGGTGATGGTAGAAACTTTCCATAAATTTCAACGTGGCCTCGTCATCAATCGCCCAGAGTGAGACCAGAGCAGAACGAGCACCAGCACCCATAAAGGCACGTGCAATACCGACCACACCTTCATCCTTGATCTCTCCTCGACCACTGTGGCAACAGCTGAGAACAACCAATCTTGCTCGTAGTTTAACATTCAGCACATCGGCTATTGTCAAAATGTAGTCTTCTTTCGTAGGGATCCGAGATCTTCGCTTTGGGTCCGGGGTTAGAGCAATTTCACCAGTTTCCATGCGACCATGTGTTGCAAAGTGAACCAAAGCGACAGAACTGAGTTCTTTCAACACCTCACGTTTCGTTGCTTGTTTCCCAGTTATAGGTGTTACGTTGAGAATCCGTCCGATCATTTCCACTTCTTTTCTGGCAAACGGAAGCGGATCTAGGATTCTTTCTCCCTTGCTATTGGTAACTTCTTCAACCCATGGATCTCCCACAAGTAGTGATCCACTTCTACTGTGGTATTCCTTAGAGCAATCAGCAATCAGCTTTAAGCTTGTCAAGGATGGAACTACCCGGATTCTAAAAGAGTCACACAGGTATTTGGAATCAGCGTCCATAAGCGCAGCGTACGGAGCCAGCCACAAGGGTCCATCTGGGACAATGATAAGCTCATTGCCTTGAACCAGGTCAGCAACTGGCTCAATTATGTTGTTCTACAAAGTGTTCAAAAGAGACTCAAGTGGGATGGAAGGCTGGGAGCTTTCATCTTCAAACTTCACATCTTCCGTGTGATCATATTTCCTCAATGCATCTAAAGATCGATCCTCGCATCTCGCCTCAGAACGAACACCAACTTGTTTATAGGATTTTTGCACTATAGACCTGAAATAGGCGGCGGTATCTTGCAATCCATGGGCAATCTCCTTTTGTCTCAAACATACAGGTTTCCCTTTCAAAAGAACCCAGAGATTGATCCTTTTTTTGTCGAGAGCCTGAAAGACACTGCAAGATGAACCGTACTGTGACATATCAAGTTCATGTTTTTCGGTTTCTGTACTTGACTCACCCTGATTTGCTTGTATTCCAAATTGAGACTCCATAAGATCAGTAAGAGCTTGCGCTCTTCCTTTCTCAGCAGCAAACAAAGCTTCAGTAATCTTGTCTTGTTTCAACAGAACCCTCCATAAAGCTTTGTAAGATTTGTTAAATACATCTCGAAATCCAATTTTCCATTCATCTTTGGATTTAAGAAGGCTTCTCACATGATTGAATGATCTTACACTAGACTGGTAATATTCTAAGGCTTCAGGTAGACGACCAAGTGATTCAAAGCTGACGCCCAGCCCATCATAAGCAAGTGCTTCCCTGGCTTTGTCCTCTACTTCCTTGGCAATTTCAAGGTCCAGCTTATAGTAGTCAATGGCTTTATTGTAATCACCGAGCTTGCCAAAAGCAAGGCCAAGATTTCCATACGAAACGCCCTCTCCAGCCTTGTCTCCAACTTCTTTGGCGATACTAAGAGATAGGGTGTGGTAGACTATGGCGTTTTGCACATCACCAAGATTGTGAAAAGCATTGCCAAGGTTGCCATACGCTGTTCCTTGGCCAGCCTTGTCTCCAACTTCCCCTGCTATTTTCAGATGGAGCTTGTGGTAATCAATGGCTTTTTTGTAGTCGCCGAGACTGAAAAAAACACTACCAAGATTCCCATAGGCTCCTCCTTTTGCAGCCTTGTCTCCCACCCTCTCAGCGAACTTAAGATGCAAGCTGTGAAAGTCTCTGGCCTTTTTGAAGTCCCCGAGGCTGTAAAAAGCATGGCCAAGATTACCGTACGCCCTGCCCTCGCCCATCTTATCTTCCACTTCTTGGGTAATCTCAAGATGAAGTTTGTAATAGTCTATGGCTTTCTTAAAATCCCCAAGATTTCGAAAAGCATTGCCTAGATTGGCGTATGCATGCCCTAGTCCGATCTTGTCACTGCTTGCTTTTGCAATATTGAGACGTAGGGTGTGATAGTGTATGGCTTTTTTAAAGTCACCCAGACTTCGGAAAGCATTGCCAAGGTTATCGTATGCTTTTCCTTCGCCAGCCTTGTCTCCTACTTCTTTGGCGATTGCAAGATGTAAGTTGTTGTTGTCTATTGCCCTCTTGTAGTCACCGAGACAGTGAAAAGCATGGCCAAGATTGCCATACGCAGCTCCTTCCCCAGCTTTGTCACTCAGTTCTTTTGCAATTTTAAGATCACGATTGTGGTATTCTATGGCTTTTGTGAAATTACCTCTTGCCTGTAAAGCACAGCCAAGATTAGCATACGCACGCCCTTCCCCAGCTTTGTCTCCCATTTTTTTGGCAATGTTAAGATGCAGTTTGTGATAGTGCTCTGCTTTGATGAAGTCACCACGATTGTGAAAACAAATGCCAAGATTACCGTATGCACGTCCTTTTCCGATCGTGTTTTCCACTTCTTCAGCAATTGCAAGATCTAGCAGATGGTATTCTACAGATTTTTTTAAGTCGCCGAGTGCAAGAAAATCGTTGCCCAGATTCCCATATGCATGTCCTTCTCCAGCCTTGTCCTTCAATTCTCTGGCAATATTAAGCTGTAGGTTGTGATAGTCGATGGCCTTCTGAACATCACCAAGGTTACCCCAAACTATACCAAGATTATTGTAAACACGGCCTTCTTCAGCCCTGTCGCCCATAAGTTTTGCAATGATGAGACATTGATTGAAGCGGTTTATTTCTTGCTCACCTCTTGTGAGAGTTTTAGATTTTGTAGGGTTTAGTGGGGACAACTCCGCTGGTCGTAGCAGTGCTCCTTCCTTTCGCATAAAGCATGAAATTACTTTAGTAATCGAGTAAAACTTCATTATTTTTAAAGCTTATATGTTTCGTAACTATGTGTAAATATGACAGCCGAGTGAGCAACTTCATTATTATAGCTGGAGGCATATAATAGTTTAACCGATCGAGACTGGCGACCGCACTGGATTAAATCAACTTTCAGTAAATGTTACTCAGCTATATCGTAAGCTTGGATTTGCAGGATCTTCATCCCTGTAAACGTTTCCTCTCAGTTTAGCATTCCTAAATAAACTACTTTCAAGCAAAGAACCTCTTTGTCAACTCTCGCGTGCTCATATCTTATGAAAATCTCTGAATAATAAGGGGCAATTTATGAGAAGAAAGGTTTTGTAGCAAAGACGAGAATGTCCTATGTGCAACACCCAATTTCATGGGGAAATCACATGGAGTCAGCTTTATTAACGATTACTATCAGACACTTCAGTGACGTAAATACAGTCGAATCTCCCGTAATGTCAAGCCTAGGTGGTCTCTTACGAGAGTTTACAGCATATTGGGTCAAACGTTTGCCTCATTAGAATATGGTAACTGCAAAGAGTTACTCCATGCACCAATACCGATGCAATGTTTTACTCATGTGAAAAGTCAATTTCGTGAGAAAAATACGGTTCTTCCCATTGAGAAATTTCCGCCTACCCGCAGGAATATGATGATGTTACAATACGTTATTATTCAATTTCCTCTCTATTATCTGTCAAGTGCCGCTTAAGGGAGGTTGAAAACAAAAGAAAATGTCAAACTTTTATTTCTAGAAGGGGTCGCGGTCTGATAAGAGAGGTGGTCGCTTACAAGAGGTTCCATATAGTGATTTGACAAGGAAGCATTTGCACGGTATTTTGGAAAACTCGTCGCTTATGAGAGGTGTTCGCAACCGGAGGTTTGACTGTATTTGAGTTTCAACTTACCAAGCCTTTCACCGTCAGAGGCTCGATCACTTCGTTTTGCTCATTGACCGACCTAGCCCTTAATTCCAACAAAGTCTTGTTACTTTTATCAAGCTTCTTTAAGTTAAGATGTATAACAGTGTGTTACATATCAGAGCCTGAGGTCTTTTCTGAAAACGTTGCCGAATTATTTTCCAAGTCAGATAAGTTATTTGCTATTAGAATTTACATTACTTTTGGAAAACCTTTAAATAGAAACTCAACTTTAACTAGAAGCTCAATATTCTTGATGCTAATGTACAGACATCAACCACTGTGATGTGAACTCTTAAGAAGAGGTGTCTTCAAACGTGTTTCAAGATGAAAAATGAATTAACATTTATGTGGTATAGACCAAGCGTGAGGTTAGTGAGTTTAAGATGGCTGGATATTGGCAGTGTCTTGTTGTGTGTGTGTGTGTTTTTTATTTGTTCGCCACCTTGATATAATACAATATCAGTTTACAAAGATATGTTAAAAAAATGGCAGGAAAGCCCAAAGAAACCATGAGGCTTATGCATCGTGGGCTTTCCATACTAAATAACTACAGATGAACCACTAGATAAACTGAGCGGCAAAGGCAGAATAATAATAGTGAAACGAAAAGGGGGTGGAGGGAAAGGAACAAAGTGAGAAGTAGTTTCTTCAGATTTTCTTAAAAGTTGACACACTTACTGAACTTACAATGTCTGGACTAAGCGAATTAAAAAACAAGGCACCTTGGTGTTGAAACGAGAAACGTCTTATATTAGTTCTGCACTTAGGAACATGAAAAGAACTGGCACTCTTCCTATCATAATCATGAACCTGGTTCCTTCGTAGAAATGTGTTATTAAACACATCTGGTCACAGATTTGGTTTATGGACCGAGACTCTCGGTCCATAAACTATCACTGAAAACAAGAACGAGGTCAACATCTAGCCATTTTGACTAATGAAGCTTAGACGATGAACGATTTATTATATGGCTTTCGGGGAAATTTTTCTTCCGGGACACAGCGCGTAGTCCCTAGCAGGCAAGATAGCCCCATCTTACCCGCTTGACAGCACAGGAGTGGTGGGTGCATCTTGCTCGCTTATGGAGCTAGCCATATAATAGGGCGAATTACAAGCTAGATAATGAAATGACAAATAGTGTAATGCTTATCATATCACAAGCGTTACCCAAACAATAGCGAAACATTAATGGGACTCAGATTCAAATCTGTGATGCCATTGGGAACTCGTGCAGATATCTTTCAAAGGATACAGCTAGTCCCTTGTCGCACCACGTGATGGCTTCTTCAAACCGACTCAGCTGAACACAGGCATTCGCTCCTAGCGACAGAATCGTAAATAAACTTGTAAATATTCCGTGTGGTGCTATATGAGTTATATAAGTATGTTAAATTAAACCACCTACCTATGCTATTTCAAGAGTTTGGGCTGAAAATGGGTAAAAAATATTTCCATTTTGTACTGAAATTGGGTGTGATTTTGCATTCTGTTCTGAACTTGAACTTAACTTAAAGAAACCACATAAAACGCACCAGGCACTATTCACAGGACTATGATCCATAATTGCAAACGAGGATACTTTAAATACCGTATTACACGTCAGATACGCAGACGGTCAGGTTAGAAAATGAATATGAAACATGACTTATTTTAGTAAGAGTCAACATTAGTAGAAGAAGGTCACCTAAATTTAACCCCCAGCGCAACATTTCTTGGATTTTTTAGTTATCTATCAACTTGAAATCGACAAAAGTAATTACAAATTTACCACCGTAGCAACTTACTGAGGAAACCCGTTTGCTCGGACGAAGCGCTGATGCTCAAACCGTCAGCCTCAATAACTTTCTATGGGGGTCAATTTACCTTCATATTGATAAATTGCTAAGTGTGTTACTTGCCCAATGACCCCAGTTTGCGAGCACCACCGCTTGATGTACGTTTCAAGGAGCCACATCGAGGTTGTTTTTGTTAATACCTTATCCTGACGATGTCCTCATTGTCAAAACGGGAGCACGATACAGAACGCTTGTTTATAAAAAGCCTACCTCTTACGATCGCTTTGAGGAAAGTTGGTTGTAATTCTGTGGCTGATTTTGCGTCACTGAGTGACTCATGATATTTTCCTGTAAAGCAATACGTTAAGAAATAATGATATACCAGTTTGTAAGATCGAATAAGCTTATAAGACGAGCAGAAATGCACAATTCTCTGCGAAAAATCGCAGCAACTGATTTGCCATTGACATTCGTTCAGGCTTTTTGAGGATTAAAGAGACAGAACAAGCCAAAACGCCAGTAACAGCATGAGTCGCAGTCTATCTATCTTTAGTGAGGCACGCTCCACTACTGGAAATGTCCAGAACACTGTGACAGAACGTTCAAGGGACATCAGTATGATTTTAACGAATATTAGAATCTTTCAGATCTATTCCGTGGTTTATTGATAATGGAATGCTATGACTACCAGTCTACTTCAACTGTGTTTGCCTGAGAATCTTATAGCAAATACTTTTCTTAAAAAATTTAAATTCTGAACAATTTGTGAATATATAGCAAGATAGCTACTGCAGTATTGCTTTGACCAAATAAATCTGAGGGATGTAGCTCAAACGGTTCAGTGGCGTTTTTAACTTTTCATAGTTGTATTTGTGTATAAATGTTTACGCGGCTTTTCAAGGTTTCTTCTCTTTGTAATCAAAATGCTATGCATGCTCGTTTCTAACATGGCAAAAGAAATTTAAACATTCTTACCTAAATAAAAATTAGCAATCGCTCTGTTACTGTACAGCTTGGCGTTCAATTCTTTATCCTTGCAGTTCACTTTGATTCCCTCCGTGTAAAAGTGAATGGCATTCGCAAAATCTCTTTTTCCGTATTCTTCATTTCCTTGATTCTTGTAAACCTCAGCTATTGCTAAAATGAAAATGGAACGAGATCTCTGTAAATTGCAATAGCTTAAAAAGTGGCTACAAAATGCTAAGATCGGGTTTTTTTTTCATTAGTAATGCTATTACTAGTTTCAACAGTCTTTAAATAGTCTAAAATCACTGAAATATGCCCTTCTAAAAAGAAGTAGTAGCGATTCTGCTCACCTCGCAAATTGTCGTTATCAAAATCCAATGTTTCTTCAGCAAGTGGTATGACGTCATTTTCACTCGGAACCTTGATTGGACTCGCCATGGATGTTGGGAATTTTCAGTATTTGAGGTTACTGATCGTTTTCAAGGCCTCTAGTAATTGAAAACAAAACTTCAATGTGAGGAAGTGGCTGGGCTAGTTCAACAACAGGTATTTACCACGAGTATCAATTGAGTAAGGCGCGACGGAGCTTTGGTGTCAGTTAGTGTCTGCGGCCGGTCTAATTTCTCTCAATTTTTCTTTTTTGTCACAGGGCTCCCGAGTGTGGCTCACAGTTTTAAATTAACATAGAACACCTACTCTTGGGTAGAACTGTTCTGTGTCCTTTGTCCATTATATAAAAAACGCAAACCGTCTTGACCCCGGGGAACTCTCTTTGGTCTACGCGCGGTGCTCTGCACGTGGAGCTTTGGACCTGTTGCCTCCTGACCATCAAGCACCACGGCCAGTAAGCAACGAAACGTGATGGCGACTGGGGACTTGGGAGGCACTGCAATCTTTCACTTTCATATCGTTGGCTTTCGTAGTACTTAGCTAGAATTCGGCCAAACTTCACGTGAAAGAATTAGGTGGATTTATGCAACCCCGACATTTCCTTGAGATTTCATGCAGTCTCTATATCAAACGTACCGTATTTACTCCATTGACTCAAAAAACTCAAAAAGCAAAAGCAGTAATAATCAAGTTTAAGCAAGCCTAAAAAAATTATTTTCCTTGTATTGTAACAATGTTTTAAAAACAGTATATTCGATGCTTAAAGGAATATAATAAAAACACGAGAATAATATACGGTAGTGCGGCTTAAACAAGGTTTGGAAATTTGCTTTCACTGATAACAATGTTTCTCAGTTTGAAGTTAGTATGCTTCAATGCTCTTTCAATACTCTTGCCCCTGCGCTTACCATATCACAGTTTGCAAGAAATTGGATTTTAAATGAACGCCGCCCTCGAATAAAACGCCTCACTCGAATCAAAAAAAATTTCAATAAACGCCGCGGGCGTTTAATTGAGTAAATACGGTATTCCTCTTTCTTTGTGAGATGTTGGAAGATAATACTTAAACTCCACGCAAGTAGTGTTTGTAGAAAAGAAAATATTCATAAGGGGAACCCCCGGATTTTACGACAACAAAGTACTTTCAAGTTTCGAGTATCGACCCGTGCTTTTACACTGTAACTACATTTCCAAGATATTTCATTGCGTGATAGTTGACTTTGCGAAAAAAAAATTACCGGAAAGCAGATAATGTAATTAATAATATACATGCAAAAATTTCACCATGTTGATTGGCTGAGAGCACGTCAATTAATCCCAAACAGTGCAGAAAGTTGTAATTGAGTGCAAAAAGTTGTAATTGAGTGCAAAATGTTGTAATTGAGTGCAAAAAGTTGTAATTAATTTGATTGACAGGAAAGTCGCGAAAGCTCAACAAAACAAAATGGCAGTCAGCTCAGGGGAAAGTGACGATATTTTAATACAGAGTTTGAAGGAGAATGCTACGAACAAAAACACCTTACAAAGCACCAATAACTGGATAAAAGTCTGGAAGTCTTGGGCTGATCAAAAGGGTTAAGACCAAAGCATTGAAAAGTACGAACCGGAGTCCCTGAACAAAATCCTCGAGCAGTTTTACGCAACAGTTCGTAAGAAGGACGGCGGCGATTACGAACCTGATAGCCTTCGTGTGATGGTTGCTGCTATCGACCGATACCTCACAGAGAAAGAATACAAATATTCCATCATTCGTGACAGAGAATTTAAAAGTTCAAAGCAAGTTCTTGAGGGAAAAGCCAGGCTACTTCGACAACAAGGCAAAGGCAAGCGGCCGAACAAGGCACGAAGTCTGACATCAACCGAGGAAAATGAGCTGTGGGAGAAAAGGAAGCTGGGAAAGGAAAGTCCGCAAATTCTTGTCCAAACAGTTTGGTAGCTCCTGACCCAGTATTTTGGCCTTCGAGGTCGCCAGGAACACCACAGCATGACGGTCGAGGATTTCTCCTTTGGACTGGATGAAAACAACACGGAATACGTGGAATTCATCGAAAGCCCGACCAAAACACGCCAGTCAGGACTATCCGCAAAGCCCAGAAGCTTCCTTCCAAAAATTTTTGCTACTGGAGGTGACAGATGTCCAGTTACAATCTTCAAAGAGTTTCTGTCGCGTCGTCCTCCAGAAATACGTACAACCGGTCCACTCTATCTGTCTTGTGTGTCAAATCCTTCCTCGCAAGTTTGGTACAAGCGACAGCCGATGGGAGTGAACAAGCTCAATGACATGATGAAGACCGTAATCAAAGACACGACACTGGAAGATTCATGGAAAACCTTTTCCAACCACAGCGCCAGGAAAACAGTAGTAAAGAAGCTGAAACCAGCAGGCCTAGAGCGAAGTTCAATCGTAAAAGTAACAGGGCACCGAAACGAGAAGTCACTGGACGACTATGACGAAGGAGATGAAAATGAGCAGCGACTGCTTTCCCACACCATCAGCAATGGCAGTTAGCTCGAGGACACAGCTCCACTTCGGTTCATACTAGCGCCAACAGCTCCAGCACTACTTTCAACCCGTCCTCGCTCGACGCTCGCGGCAACAACTTCAACCCAGCAGGTTTTGCCGTTCAGATTCCAAGTTACATCTCTGGCCAGAATGATCAGCGTCAGTCTTTTATGAACATGAACCATTTCCACCAGTGTCAAGTCACTTTCAACATCGGAAGCACAGCAGCTCCTGAAAAGCCACAGTCAGCTCCTCAGTGAAAAACCACAGTCAGCTGCACCGCGGCTTCATGGCGACGACAGTATTTCGCCTTAACTGATCATGATCAGTTCAGTTTTCGGAAAAACTTAACTTGTTGAACTTGTTAATCTCAATTAGAATTGACTGCAAACATTATCAACGTCTTTCAGTCCTCCTTTTTATGACGTTCTTAAATTGAAAACGCTTAAGAATGATAGAGGTTTCCAGAATATGATCTTTGTCGATTGAACGATATTTTTGGTCTGTACTTTTTTACAAGTTTTAGCATGTCAATCAAGGCTGTCATTTTTCGACCAATAATGTTAATGTAGGCGGGACCAGTGAGCCGTGACACGAAATAAACACGATCAAAGAAGAATCAGACTCAAATTTTTGCATGTATCTTATTAACAAGTAATCAAATGATTTTTCTCGTGCAATTTGGAATAAATAAGCACTCATAAATTTTTCAAAGACTACAAATTGCACTCGCCCTACGGGCTCGTGCAATTTTTTGTAATCTTTGAAAAATTTACTCGTGCTTATTTATTCCAAATTGCACTCGAAATCATTTGATTACCTATACTGATTTAGTTTATATCAATAGCCGTTCAGAACTTTATGTAAATCCGTTACACAGACACTTTTACATGACCCAAAGAAGGGGCCGCCATTTTGTTAACAATAGCAGACTGCTAGACTACTCTATCTACAGCAGAACAGGTAGCGAGCAGCGAAGCCAATCAGAGAATAGCATTAGTGTCGATTGAATTAGTGAAAGTTGTAGTAAAGGTGTATATTTTAAGTATGGGCAGACACAGCCAATGCCTTGAAAAGACGAAAACTGAACTATACACATCATTGGTTGCAAGGAAACCGCACCATATTAAAGCTGTTGGGCTCCTGATTGTCCTGAATTTGAGTAAGTCTGTTTTACCTTGAAGACTTTGAAAGTAACAGTAATATTCAGACTAATCGCGTGACGCCGGAATAATTGTTAAGATCACAAAGGGAAAGCCCCTGTTTCCAAGAAAACTGCTGGCGTATTTGATCTTATGTACTGCATGTGACGCCGATTCAGATAGATAAATACATAAACGAAACTTTTGGGTATACTTGGCATATAGAGGTTTAAAATCCTGAAGATACCCATAGTCTTATTTGCATAATTTGACAACCAAATCGTGTCACGCGATCGAAACTGAAAGTACTGTGGAAATTCCAATTTTCACATACACCTCCAAGGGAAACAAGATTTGGTTCAGTTGAAACATCGGATAGCTCGAGAAAACAGGGGTATACTCAGTGTCGGACTGATTAGAGGGAAACGAGGTTTTGATCGAAGAATCGATCGAGAGCTGCGAAAAATCGAGATATTAACAACTTCTCCGTTAGAGTATACTGCTTCATACTTCATACTTGCTGACTTTCGACAATGAAATAAACTGTTTGTATTCCTGTGTCCTTCAAATACAAATCAAAGGGGGCAAAATTTTGCTTTGGATGAGCTCTATTTGTTGGGCCAAAACTATTTTTTTATCTTCAGTTCATGCAGTGAATGTTCTATAGCTAGTACAACGCTAAATAACATTTCATATACAACAGGGATTTTCTTACTAACCTCTCGAAGTTTAGTGAACAGTAGAGTCGACCAAACACTATAACGCAGAAATTTTCATAAGCTGAAATCACTATGAACAACCCGACTAATATACATAAATCCTGTAAATCGTTCCCACAAAATCTTTCGATTTCTATTCTAAGGATAATTTTGTCTGATGACAGTAGTAATACTGGCTACCTTGTCACACAGCCAATCAGAATCGCGTATTTCAAACACGTGATCGCTCTCGACCAATCAGAAGGCTGGATTTAATTACCCCAGAAAAGTTGCGTCATACCAAGGGATACGTCATGTAAGACATCACGAAAAGTTCCCCAAAATTCCCCTTTCATGTAATAACACACCAAATGTCACTTTTCAACTCATTTTATTCTGACGTCATTCCTTATTTTACAAGCGGGACGTGTGTGACCTCCTATTGACGTCACGCCCATTTCGTTTTAAAAAGTTTAAAAAGTCATCAAAAAAATGGCCGGGAAAGCGGTGGTTCGGTGGCCATCGCCGGTACTGGAAAGAATTTCTCGCTTTCGGCCGATGAGTCCAGCCAGCCAGGTGGGACTCGAGGCTTACAGGTTCGAATCCTGTCGGGAACGTTTTTTTTGTGTGTGTGTGTTGACAGAGTGCGACGCACAAAATGTAGATATTTTATTAGATTTGTAAATAAAAAAAAAATTAACATATTTTGTTGTAATCTTCGCTTGAACAAATTGTTCATTTCCAATAAGGCATCAGGATAATCGTAGATATTGCGTAATAATGGCAGTTCTGCTGATCAACGTGGGTTTCATAATCTGCTTCTCCGTCATTTCCTCACAGCATACTTTTTGAAATACAATCCGTTGTAGCTGTAGTTTGTTGGAAAACGGACCACCATAAGAGAATTATTTCTCAGCCATAGTTGTCTTTGGAAAAACACGCGGTGGGTTGATTATGCAAAAATGTTCAACTTAAGACCAGGTATTGTGTAAAAAAAATGCAATTAAGAATTAGCCGTTTAGCTTTTGTCTTTTTTTAAAAAATAAGCGACTAAGACATTGAGTTCCCACTTCGAAAAAAGTCAAGGAATGTTGTTTCACAATCATCTAGAACATGTTGTATTTCTTTGCGAAATTGTAATTCTCTGTCTATCGACAAACCTATGAAATACCTGTCGCAAAAACTACAAGACGATTCAGAAAAAGAGGGCTCTTTTAACCCTGATTGGATAGTGAACAATCTATTATGTGTTCAACATACAAACGCGCTCTCCGTTCAATCATGATTTCATTCTTAAAAGTTTAGTTTGCTCGGAAAAAAGTCTTAACTCTCGCCAATATTCTTTGAAACATTGTCCAGCGTCAAAGGATAGCCAGTTTTATTGGACGTGTATTCTAACTGACTTATGCGGTTTTGGTTGACAAACTCATCCAACAAGAAAAGCTGAATCACTGCGACGATTCAACACCCAAGTCAAAACCAACATTCTTGCCTCATGATGGATAATGATGACGCATGGAAGTATTACCACGATGAAGCGGTGGAACAAATTGACCTGAATTCTATGTTGAACGCTACCGAAAGTATATGCAGTGCTCTCGGCTTCAAACTAGATAAATCATGGGAAGCGTACTGCCAAATATTGTCGTGAACCAGTATTTACCTCGCTTCTCTGGAACTTGATGTTGTCCAGCAGGGTGATGATCTTCAAAGCCGTATTTTATTCGCTCTATACTACCGACCAAATGGGCTCAAATGGAAGGATTTCAGTGATCAACAAGAAACAATAGAATGCCCTGATAGAGTCGAGAGAAAAGAAGAACACCAATGGACCTTGACATGATAATTAATGACATTCAAAATAAGCTTTGTTTCTAAAAGTAATAAAATTTCTTCATGATGACTAAAATTTTGAGTCGGTGTGTGTTTGTCTCTGTCTTTGTCAAGATGGGGCTTTCTCTGTCTTTGCTTCGGGTCGACTTTTCTCTGTATTGCATTGTATATAAAGAGTTTTCCTTTATGTGTAAAAAAATGTCATTGGTTCATAGTTTGTAAATAAATATGGTTTAATATACTAAACACGGTTTGTTGTCTGTCTAGCCGCGCGCGCGTGTGTGCGCCACGCGCGATTCAATCACCCGCGTAAAGGAAAAACACAGTGATATACAAGGCCCCTGTGGCCCCTGTGGCCCCTGTGGCCCGTTCTCAATAGTCATTAACTTCCTGTCAACCAATGGACCTTGACATGATAATTAATGACATTCAAAATAAGCTTTGTTTCTAAAAGTAATAAAATTTCTTCATGACTAAATTGTGAGTCAGTGCGTGTTTGTCTCTGTCTTAGTCAAGATGGGGCTTTCTCTGTCTTTGCTTCGGATCGACTTTTCTCTGTATCGCGCACAAGCCAAAACATTGAAAGTGTCTTCAAGTGAAATGGAAATGCTCCAACAAAAATTTAAAGATCTTCCGGGTTCGAGTCTAGAAAGGTTGAAAAAACTCCACTCTGAGGTCTTTTCAAAAGTAAACTGGGGACGATTGGTGGTATTTTTGAACTTCGCGGATCAGCTAGAATTAACCGAGGAGGAATGGGAACTACTATTTCACCTTCTTGTTCTCACTCTCACCCAGATTCGACATATAAAGGAGCACCAGGGAGAGAGAAGTCATTACATCTTTTACCGTCCAGGTAAACACTAGTGATGGGTTGCTGTCCGCCATCATCCACTTTTGGTTTTGAACACATTTTCAGTCGCATACGTTGTGTATTAGCTTGCTGCGGTGGTAAAGTGGTTGTACAAAACTCGGAATTTTGTGATGGAGAAAAAACTAGCCAGCATCTACCTCGACCCAAGTCAACCCGCAAGTTTCGGTGGTTTAGATGCTGTTTACAGAGCAGTCAAAGAGAAAGGAAAGAACAAGATATCGCGTAAACAAGTCCGAGATTGGTTGAGTCAGCAAGATGTTTATACTCTTCACAAACCCGCACGAAGACGCTACAAGAGAAGTCGAGTCATCGTTTTTGGAATAGATGAGCAATTTCAAGCGGATTTGGTCGACCTCCAAAATCTCAGTCGCTACAACAAGGGCTATAAATACTTACTGACTTGTACAGATATCTTCAGCAAGTACGCGTTTGTGTTACCGTTGAAGACAAAACAAGGTCAGGAACTGGTCAAAGCCTTTCAAAAGATCCTTTCTACTGGTCGCAAACCCATCAAACTGCAAACAGATCAAGGAACAGAGGTTCAAGAATCTCGTGTTCCAGATATTTCTGCGTGACAACAACATTGCCTTTTTCACTGTTAACTCTGGGCTCAAAGCCTCAGTGGTTGAGCGTTTTAACAGAACATTTAAGAATAAGATGTACAAATATTTCACGGCCAAAAACACTCTCACCTATATCAATGTATTACCCCAGTTAGTGTCTTCTTACAATAACACTTACCATCGAAGTATTAAAATGAAACCGAGTCAGGTGACTAAAGCGAATGAAGCTAAAGTG
The DNA here is from genome assembly GCA_942486035.1 of Porites lobata. Taxonomy (NCBI): domain Eukaryota; kingdom Metazoa; phylum Cnidaria; class Anthozoa; order Scleractinia; family Poritidae; genus Porites; species Porites lobata. Next base: position 219,543 of record CALNXK010000291.1, read on the forward strand.
TGGGATACTTTGTATGGGGATGATGTTCAAAAGCCTGTGCGATATAAATTTCAAGTGGGAGATCGCGTCAGGATTAGCAAAGTGAAGAGAATGTTTGAAATATCTTACTTACCGAATTTTACGGAAGAAATTTTTACTGTTTACAAGCGAATGGCTCGTCAAGTACCCGTTTATAAACTAAAAGATGATGCAGGTGAAATCTTAGATGGAACATTTTATGAACCCGAATTACAGAAAATTATTAAGAACGATGATGTGTACCGCGTCGAGAAGATTTTGCGGAAGAGAAAGCGTAAAGGCGTAGTAGAGTATCTGGTGAGATGGAAAGGATACAAAGATCCAAAATTTGATTCTTGGGTTCAAGAAAGAGATATTTTGAAATTGTAATTTATGCATTTTTTGTGTAGTGAATAAAGGAAAATGAAATAATAAAATGAATGGTGTGTGGTTTCTAATAAATTAAGAATACCCAGATTAAAAAGTTCATTTCAACACAGGGTACGATGGAGGTAAAACAGTTTTATCTGCATCTCCCTAACAATAGCAGCCTCGATAAGTTTCCCAGCAACACATTAACTGAGTACCAAGTTGGTTTACCTCAGACCGTTAGCTTGAAGGGGGACTGGGAAGTAGTGTTAACGGAAATTCACTATCCTCACAGCTGGAATAATGTCCAAGAAAATTTTGGTAATCGATTCTACCTTCGGAACCAAGAATTGTCCGGAGTATGGGAAGCCCTAATTGTACCACCAGGTCATTATTCTTCCATTGGAGATATCTTATCAAAGATGAAAGAGCTGATCGAGAATGTAAAGCGTTTCAATGACGACGTGACATTTTCCTACGATGCGTTCACTAGGAAGGTGACTATTCACCTACAAAATAACGTAGAACTTTTCTTTGGTAACATTGGATACCTGCTGGGATTTTCACCAGAAGAAATTATTTGTAATACCTCTACCGCTGAAAGACAAGTGGATTTGGAATACGGCTTTCACGACCTTTTCATTTATTGGGATCTTATTCAGTCACAATATGTTGGAGATGCATTGGTACCTTTGCTTCGAATTGTTCCTGTAGAAGGAAAGGTTGGGGAGCGAGTCAGTAAATCATTTTTGCGCCCCCAATATTTACCTGTCGGCAGAAAGCAATTTGAAACTGTCGAAGTCAATATAAAGACAGACACAGGAGAGTCTGTACCATTTGAGTTTGGGAGAGTGTTGTTAACACTTCATTTTCGTCAAAGTGCACCTCAGTACTTTTAAAGATGAAAAAACTCCACACTCCAAATCACAAGTTGTACGAACAGTACTATGTTAATCAAGCCAAACAAAAAGGTGGGAGTTTACCAGCGTTTCACGGTGCTCGATTTCAGCATGGTTATGGACTAGGGTCCATATTCAGAGGTCTGTTTCGCTGGGCGATGCCTCACCTTCAACAGGGTGCTAAGGTGATTGGAAAAAAGGCTTTACAAACAAGTGTCAATGTCGTCCAAGATGTTCTTGATGGAGATAACATTAAAACAGCAGTCCACAAGCGCACAAAACAAGCCCTCGGTCTACCTTCTCAGAATTCATTGCAGACACAATCAGGAGCTGGCAAAAAAGCTATAAAAAGAAAAGGGCAAGGAACCAAAATCAGTTCGCCTCAAGGCAAGAAAGCAAAAACATCTCCGCAGCAAAAGAAGCCCAAAGAGAAATTTTCTTTCTGGAAGTAACTATGGCCTTTGTGCATCACGAGTCTCAGGAATGTACGAAATCAGAGTTGGATCTCTTTACGATTCCTGCAACACAAACCTCTATCTCCAAAGGGCAATGGATCGAGTACCACCCCATCAGTAACATCACGGACAGTGGTCCGATCGAATTTTATGTTTCGGGAACCGGAGATGAGTATTTGGACTTGGCACGTACTCAGTTATTTGTTAAAGCCAAGATCACAAAAGCAAATGGAACCGTCATAGACGCCGATACACAAGTAGGTCCCGTGAACCTGTTTTTACATTCCCTGTTTTCCCAAATGGACGTTTCCTTAAACGAGCGATTGATCTCTCCATCCACCAATACCTACCCTTATCGCGCCATGATCGAAACCTTGCTAAACTACGGAGAAGAAGCAAAAACAAGTCAACTTTCTATGGCCATGTTTTACAAAGATACCCCTGGAAAAATGGATGTTGCCAACCCTGTGGCTGCAGACGATGCTGTAAACAAGGGGTTAAAGGTTCGCTATGATTTCACTAAAGAAAGTCATATTGTGGATATGATGGGGCCCATTCATAGCGACATTTTCTTTCAAGACCGGTTGATGCTAAATGGAGTGAATTTAAGAATCAAACTGAACCGAGCCAAGAACTCGTTTTGTCTAATGTCATCAGCAGCCGCTCCAACTTTCAAGGTGGTAATCACAGAAGCAATCTTGTTCGTTCGCCGGGTGAAATTGGCCTCCTCTATTATACTTGGCCATGCGGCTGCACTAAAACACTCCAGCGCCAAGTACCCGGTTCGCCGAATCAATTGTAAAGTGCTGTCTATTCCAAGAGGATTTAGCAGTTTTAACCCCGACAACATCTTTTTGGGTCACATTCCTAAACGAATCGTGCTGGTCTTAGTGGATACTCAGGCATATAATGGAACTTACGGTACCAACCCGTTCAACTTCAAACACCACAATCTAACTCAAGTGGGTGTCTATGTGGACGGAGAGCAAATTCCTCGGAAACCCCCGTTCTTGAATTTTGACGAAGCTAGAGGTCAAAATGTAATAGCGGGCTATCAAAGCCTGTTCTCAGGCACTGGAAAGCTATCCCAAGATGCGGGTGATCAAATCAGTAGAAGCGATTATGGCTCTGGTTACACAGCATTCTGCTTTGACTTGTCCCCAGACCACTGCTCAGGTGACCATTTTGAGCTAATAAAGCAAGGTAACCTGCGCGCTGAGCTTCATTTCAAGGAACCACTGGCCAATACGGTTAACCTTATTGTGTACGCTGAATTCCAAAACGTGATTGAAATTGACGGGAACCGCAACGTGTTGTTCGACTACACAAACTAAAAATGGACACTATTCAACTGACCCTTATTTTGAGAAAGGATAAATTTACACGAGGTTTGTTTCAAGGCGTGTATCCCTCAGACCAGCTGCCTGCAAGTGTTTCACATTACCCAGCCCTGTTTATCGCCAATGTGGATACGAGTGACAAGCCAGGTTCGCATTGGGTGGCGTTTTATTTCACCAAGGAGCAAGAGGGAGAATTTTTCGATTCTTACGGATCACCACCCAGCAAATATTCAGGAACATTTAATGCCTTTTTAAACAACAATTCTAACCAGTGGACTTTTAATACTGTGACATTACAAAGCATCTATTCAAAAGTCTGCGGACATTACTGTTTGTATTTTGCTTTATATCGTAGTCGGCATATAAGTATGAGTGCTATTGTCCATCGTTTTTCTAAAAACACGAGTAAAAATGATAGTCTCGTAAAACGATTTATTGAAAAACATTTTCCTATAGGTTTTCCGAAATATCGTACTCATGTAAACAAGCAAAGAGCAAAAGCACAACACTAAGTTCAGTAAACAGACACCATGTAATTTCTTTTCAACATATTTTATTGAATTACAAAATAAAGTTTTGTGTTTCACAATAAAAAAAGTCTCTTGTCATGATTTATAATCGTAACCATCGAACAGCCTAAGGGCGAGGACTCTCGACTCTGCGCCTCTGCTTTTTAGCCAAAGCGACTTTCTGGGGTCTCCTCTCTCACTCTTGCTTTAAACTGTCTTATGGCACTCTGACGTTGGGGATTACGAACCAAGTTTTCGGGGACATTCATTCGCGCCAGGCCCCTCGCAAACACGGACCATCCCACTGGTTCAAATCCTTTTCGGTGACGCAATGTGTCGTTGACTAGGTCGACCACATGAGAACCTGGGATTGGTTTGTTTTCATACAACAGCTCTCCTTTATCATTCCAGTGCAACACATCCTGGTGTTTTATAATTTTATCCAACAACTGTCTAGCCCCAGCTTTGTAAATTTTGGGTACACTTTTCATGACCTCTTCCTCTACTGCTGTTGGAAGAGAATTATCTGGAGAAGCTTCCTCTGTAGATTCTGCGTTCTCAGCTGGTTTGGGGGTTTCCGTTGTTTTAGGGGTCGTTAACTTCACATGGAGAGGCTGGCCTTTCCGCTGATCGTAATAAGTCAAGTACCGTTGCAACACCTGATTGTAAAGCTTCGCCTTTTCCTCATCACCAAGTTGTTTACTTTCTAAAATATCCCCCATTTGGCTATCCAGATTTTTCAGAGTTTGTGTTACAGGTGGTGTCAATATCTGCTGGCGTTGCTGCAATCGTTCCAGAGTGTTTTCAGGAACGAGAACCATGCGTCTTGTATGATTCATCTTAACTAAGAAGCGAGCTCAACACTCGAAGAACGGGAGGTAGCAAATCACTTAAAAAGTTTCCTCCGTGTTGTATCAAGATTTGCTTTTTCTTGTTTAGCGGGGTACTCTTTTCAGCTAGAGAAGTCAAGGCTTTCTTGTGCTTAAGAAGTTTTCTCTTTGCCGGTTTACTGACAGGGACTGTTTCTTTAAGTACGTTGAATACACACTCACAAATGGTTTTTACTAAAGCGTCGTCGGCTGCTTTCAAAATTGCTTTACGTTGAGCTGGGTTACACTTGACGAGGAGCTTAAGAAAATCGTGGTTCTTTCTTAGTCGCTGGGCCATACTCAACTGATATCAATCACTACGACGGAGCTTTTTTATACCTTTCTGACATAGGCGAGCTGAGTCTCCCCAGGGAAAATGTTTGTGCGCAACCGGAAGTCGGTAGGTGTTTCCGGTTTGAGGTCGCATAACAGGTAGCCATAAGGGCGTTTTGTCGCATCCTGAAACGCTTCTTGCATGTATTTGACATGACCAGGAAACATCTGTTTCGCCAAGTGACTGACTTGACTGCTATCTCGCGGAGACTTGAACATCACCAAATAATGGCAATTCAAACTCATGTCTCTCAGTTCTTTTCCCCGGTGAAAAATATTTTGAAGAATGAAAATAACGCTTAAATTTCGGTGATGACAGCCTTAGTAAACAAATTGGTAATTCTTTGATCATTGCTAAGCTCTTGCATTAAATCGTCAATGACCACTAAATTCCGAATGGTTGGGTTTATCATAGATTCTAAATCACCAGGAACTCCTTCGACGAACGTGATGTTGGGAATAGTCCTTAGCATTTCATCGTAAGCCGGTTGGTATATTCCATAACACCAAATGATATTTTCAGGAGCTCCGTCTATTAATTCTTCTCCAGATTCCAACAGGTGTTTGACAAAATGACTTTTTCCACAACAAGTGGGGCCAGCTACAATAGCAGGAAAGGGGTGTTTCCACCTTGGGTCCATGTTGACAACTGACTGGTTCAACTGCGTTTGCTCTTATTTATAGCGAAATGGTCTTTGGCGGAGTATCTTTATCATAAACTCGAACCATGTTGGTATTTTGTAATTTAGCAAACTGGAGCCAATATTTTCTCTCTAAGTCAGACAGCTCGTGTACCTGAGCCAAATGGTTTGCTAATCGAACTAAAAATTTAGAGTGACATCCCGGTATCGGGCAATGACGACATACACGCTTACCCATGATGTTCACGGTACGAAGGTTCGATATCAACAGAATAAAACCGCTAATGACGCGAAGTTTATGACTATTGACAACGGGCCACAAGGACCTTGTATATCACTGTGTTTTTCCTTTACGCAGGTGATTGAATCGCGCGTGGCGCACACACGCTCGCGCGGCTAGACAGACAACAAACCGTGTTTAGTATATTAAACCATATTTATTTACAAACTATGAACCAATGACATTTTTTTACACATAAAGGAAAACTCTTTATATACAATGCGATACAGAGAAAAGTCGACTCGAAGCAAAGACAGAGAAAGCCCCATCTTGACAAAGACAGAGACAAACACACACCGACTCAAAATTTTAGTCATCATGAAGAAATTTTATTACTTTTAGAAACAAAGCTTATTTTGAATGTCATTAATTATCATGTCAAGGTCCATTGGTGTTCTTCTTTTTTCTCTCGACTCTATCAGGGCATTCTATTGTTTCTTGTTGATCACTGAAATCCTTCCATTTGAGCCCATTTGGTCGGTAGTATAGAGCGAATAAAATACGGCTTTGAAGATCATCACCCTGCTGGACAACATCAAGTTCCAGAGAAGCGAGGTAAATACTGGTTCACGACAATATTTGGCAGTACGCTTCCCATGATTTATCTAGTTTGAAGCCGAGAGCACTGCATATACTTTCGGTAGCGTTCAACATAGAATTCAGGTCAATTTGTTCCACCGCTTCATCGTGGTAATACTTCCATGCGTCATCATTATCCATCATGAGGCAAGAATGTTGGTTTTGACTTGGGTGTTGAATAGCACAATCGTCGCAGTGATTCAGCTTTTCTTGTTGGATGAGTTTGTCAACCAAAGCCGCATAAGTCAGTTAGAATACATGTCCAATAAAACTGGCTATCCTTTGACGCTGGACAATGTTTCAAAGAATATTGGTGAGAGTTAAGACTTTTTTCCGAGCAAACTAAACTTTTAAGAATGAAATCATGATTGAACGGAGAGTGCGTTTGTATGTTGAACACATAATAGATTGTTCACTATCCAATCAGGGTTAAAAGAGCCCTCTTTTTCTGAATCGTCTTGTAGTTTTTGCGACAGGTATTTCATAGGTTTGTCGATAGACAGAGAATTACAATTTCGCAAAGAAATACAACATGTTCTAGATGATTGTGAAACAACATTCCTTGACTTTTTTCGAAGTGGGAACTCAATGTCTTAGTCGCTTATTTTTTAAAAAAAGACAAAAGCTAAACGGCTAATTCTTAATTGCATTTTTTTTACACAATACCTGGTCTTAAGTTGAACATTTTTGCATAATCAACCCACCGCGTGTTTTTCCAAAGACAACTATGGCTGAGAAATAATTCTCTTATGGTGGTCCGTTTTCCAACAAACTACAGCTACAACGGATTGTATTTCAAAAAGTATGCTGTGAGGAAATGACGGAGAAGCAGATTATGAAACCCACGTTGATCAGCAGAACTGCCATTATTACGCAATATCTACGATTATCCTGATGCCTCATTGGAAATGAACAATTTGTTCAAGCGAAGATTACAACAAAATATGTTAATTTTTTTTTTATTTACAAATCTAATAAAATATCTACATTTTGTGCGTCGCACTCTGTCAACACACACACACAAAAAAAAACGTTCCCGACAGGATTCGAACCTGTAAGCCTCGAGTCCCACCTGGCTGGCTGGACTCATCGGCCGAAAGCGAGAAATTCTTTCCAGTACCGGCGATGGCCACCGAACCACCGCTTTCCCGGCCATTTTTTTGATGACTTTTTAAACTTTTTAAAACGAAATGGGCGTGACGTCAATAGGAGGTCACACACGTCCCGCTTGTAAAATAAGGAATGACGTCAGAATAAAATGAGTTGAAAAGTGACATTTGGTGTGTTATTACATGAAAGGGGAATGTTGGGGAACTTTTCGTGATGTCTTACATGACGTACCCCTTGGTATGACGCAACTTTTCTGGGGTAATTAAATCCAGCCTTCTGATTGGTCGAGAGCGATCACGTGTTTGAAATACGCGATTCTGATTGGCTGTGTGACAAGGTAGCCAGTATTACTACTGATGACTCTCGTCCCAAGAGCTTAACTGTTCCTCTTAGCCGGGGGGAACCTTTGGACGAGGAAATATTGGTGTCAATCTCTGACAGAAGCGCGGCCTAAGCCTCGACCCGGCGCAGCCTCGCTCGCACGCGAGGATCTGCCTTCGCGCGCCGCTGATACTGAGGCGTACCTTTCGCAATTTGCTCTGTGCGAGTTGTTTGTTTAGTCGTTTCAGACTGAACTATCATGATCAGAACTCTAGGTCGTCGGTCCAGTGACGTCTTCCTCGTTTACGTGCGTATCCTAAAGACGCATGCAGCTTTGCAGTTAGCTTTGTCACCATAGTTTGCGCTGTCAGGGCCATTTCACTACGATTTAAGCCATTTATAGTTTACCCTCGCGCCTGTAAATCGATCCTCTCTTCGCCCGCTCGCTATTCGCCGGGGAGTGCAGTGTCAGGCACCACGGGCCCGTTTCTCGAAAGCCCCGGAAAATTTTCGGGCCCGTTAAGACACTTAGTTCATCTGTATCTTAAAACGGATATGTGTATACGCCTGAAACCTCTTCTATGAAGGGAACCTCTGTTGATATTAAGGATGCGTGAATAAAATACAGTAAAAATAGCTCTGTTATCATAATGTTCGAGATTTTGCTATGTCTTTCCGGGATCGAAAGGTTTTCAGGGTTTTCAAGAAACGGGCCCCAGGTCCTTTACCACTCACGCGCTGCTTGGAGCCTTCCTCCCTACCAGCTCGAAAGTTTGGCGTTGGTTTCCATAGCAACCGTCGAAGCATCGATCTCTCAGTCAGTCCGTCGGGTCCCCGCCTTCGCTTGGCCGGGCCGGGCACTCCACTGGTGCCTTGCCCTTTGCATTCCTTTCCTTTCCAGTCCCTTTGCATTCTCTGTCAGTTACGTAGCGGAATAGACATTTTAATGTGTCTTTAAACATTCTCGCGCCCAGAACCACCTGGCACTTTAAGTCGGTGTGGCCTTGGCAGGAGGAATGAGTGGTCACATTGTTTGATTAGCTAGAGCTGGAGTGTAGCTGACCAAAATAGTTTCACGTTGGTTTTCCCCCGGAAAATTTCCACTGGCTAATCTTTTTCAGCATATACAGGGAGTTTTAATCAGACCAGACTTAACTTCTGTGGCACTCACATTTTCTTAACAGCAAATTATCCCCCTTAGCAAGTTTTAAACTTGCAGAAAGTCTGTTGATGTTGCGATCCAATGGTTTTAGCAAGAGTTCAACCACTGGGTATTTTTGGGAAGGAAACAACATTAAATGAGGGCAAATCTCTCTTTTGAGAATCTAGTTCATTAAATTATGTCTCCAGAGCCATCTTTTTCCGTCCCAAGACCTCGCGGGCTGAGAGGGGTAGGCGGCTCAGGGGGCAAGAATGGGGAAAAGAATTTCACAAACTCATCGCTGGTTTCACTTCTCAAAAATATCCTTTGTTGTTCTCTACCTAAAATAAACGTTCCATTACATCAGCTACAGACCTCGACAGTTTTTAACAAAATGAATGGTGAATGTCACTTCAAAGTCAGAATCTTACATAGGCTGTTTTAAACTTCCCTTGTTAAAATCTGCGCCAATTTGATCCCAACCAAAGCCATCGAACGCAAGCGCAAGCCAAACAGAGTAACAAGATGAAAATTTTCATCTACTTGAGACTCCGTTTGTGCCGGCGTTAAAACATGCTCAAAAGATGGTGGTGATGATGATGATGATGATGATGATGATGACGATACAGTCTCTATAACTTTTACAGCATTATTCAAAAGCCAATAGCATTAGATCTCGTGCAGCTTCATGCCATGTCGCTTTTATTAACAATTTTATTCCATAGGTCTCGAATGAGTTACCTACAAAAATTGGTTATGGTAATTTTGAAGAGTGCTCATCAGTTAGCTAATAAAACTCTTTTATCCAACCTAGACGGAGGATTTTACATACTGAAGGCGAAATACGGCGTAGATGTGGAGGATGGCTTGTTCCTAGGCCTTAGTATTTCGCCTCGGTCATTCGTCTCGAGTCACGTGGTCATCGAAATCAATTGAACCCGCGAGCGAAGGCCTGGGAGAAAGCCGTACCGGAACTAGGCAAGAGGTTTCTAACACACTATGTACATTGTATTGGTCTCTCTGTGCAGTATTAGATTATAATTCTATAATTCTAATAACTTTTTTGCATGTCAAATTATGAAAGACAACTGGTTAGAAATAGCCCAGAGAAAACGATGTCGTGTACAAGGAAAATGTTCTTAATGGCTTTAAACAAATTCTCTAAATATAATAAATTACGTGCTGTATTATTAGCTTACATCGTAAAAAGGAAAATGATGCGACACAGCAAATTGTGAATCCCTTTACGTTGAGTGCATTTACGATGGAGGCGAAGCTTGCTAGCATTGTTAACTTTCATTTTAAGTTAGAGTAAACTATAGCCGTGAACACTCTTCCTCCGTAAGCGAAATCCTTTCAAAACAAAAAAAAAAGACATTAAAATGAAGTTACAAAGACAGAGATGGTACTAAAACAAGTAACGGAGTATAGAGCGGTTTTCATTTGAGTATCGTAAAACCAAAACCAAAGTAATTACTCTAGCCAATCACAAAGGACACAGACAATACAGTGAACCAATTAAAACTCGAAGTAATTACATGTAGCTGACGCAAAGCGCGGGAAAATGCATGCGAGCGTGACACAATTGGTTTTGGTTTTCCTTCTGATTGGATAAAAAAGTGGCGCGAATCTTTTAAGCCAATCACGTAGCGTAGTAAACGCAAAACCAATTACCTTTCGACACTCAAATGAAAACCGCTCTAAAGGAAAACCTACTTACAGGCTAAATTTCAATTAAAATGGATATTCCCTTCAAGTGTGGCCCTTAAACTCAGGGAAAAGTGTGAAAAGTGGTTAAAAAACGTTCTCTGGTTAAAAAAATTAAAAGATAAGCTTTCGGCTATCAGTCTTTAGCCTTTCACGAATGGAAATATATACGAAAAGGAGTGCTAAAAAGTTATAAAACTAGAATACAAAAGAAGGGTGAAAAAGCTAAGAGATAAAAATGTCAATGACGTGTAATTAGACGTCATTTACATTTTGGATACAGTTCTATTTTTACTCGTGGAAACGTGTCAAAATATCTAACAAAAAAAGAAAGAAACATTGAAACTTAATTTTCGATTCGGCTCATGAATATGTTAATGATGGAGTTTGTTTTGAATTTAAACAGTTTGCTCTTCATGGCAGTTAGTGATGTATAGTTACGATGCCTCATTTCTTTCAGTGAAGTCTAGAGTGATATCATCTCCAATAAGTACAAAAGGCTCCCAGTATTTCACATCACTGTACTTGTCTGATTCTCTGAGGCTTTTTATGGCCAGGTTTAGGGACTCGCTTGCACTTCTCCCTTCCACCAGGTGATGGTAGAAACCTCTCATAAACTCCAGCATGGCCTCGTCATCGATCGCCCATAGTGAGACCAGAACAGAACGAGCACCAGCACCCATAAAGGCACGTGCAATACCGACCGCGCCTTCTGCTTTGATCTCTCCTCGGCCACTGTGACAACAACTCAAGACAACCAGTTTTGCTCGCATTTTAACATTCATCACATCTGCTATTGTTAAAATGTAATCTTCCTTCGTAGGAATCCGAGATGCTCGCTTTGGGTCCGGAGCAATTTCACCAGATTCCATGCGACCATGTGCTGCAATGTGAACCAAAGCGACGGAACTAAGTCCTTTCAACACCTCACGCTTCGTTGCTTTTTCTCCAGTAAGGGGTTTCACCTTAAGGATGTCACCTATCATCTCTACTTCCTGTTTGGCAAATTTGAGGTGTTGTAGAAGTTTCTTTCCCCTTCTGTCAGTAACTTCTGCAACCCATGGATCTCCAACAAGTAAGGCTCCGCTTACCTTTTGATGCAGTCTCGGACACTCAGAGATTATTTTCAAACTGGTCAGCGAGGGAATCAGTCGAATTCGAAATGATTCACAGAGAGGCTTAGAATTATCATCCAAGAAAGCAGCATAAGGAGCTGACCAAAGTGGACCATCTGGTACAATTAGTAGCTCATTATCTCGAACCAGGTCCGCAATCGGCCTACTTGCGATGTCATACAAGCTGCGTAACGAGTTCTCCTTTTGGAGCCATGAATGAGTGCTTTTCTTGTGTTTTTCTTCCAGCTGGGGGTCACTATCTCGAACTGCATCTAGAGAACGATTCTCGCACTTGACCCCAGAACGAACACCGATATTACTGTAGGCACCTTGTGTTAACGACTGAATAAATGATGGCGTATCATCCACTGCAAGGGGATCGTCAAGTAATGTCTGTTTAAACTGGACGCATCTGTCTTGTAAGATTACCCAGACATTGATGACGCCATTATCAATGGCCTGAAAAACTGTATTTGATGGAATATCGCGCAACTCACTATCTTTCATATCTTCTTGTTCACTGAACGAGGATGGCCCTGTTGGAATATCATACTTCGATGCCATCAGGTCAATTAAAGCTTGGGCTCTTCCTTGTGCAGCAGCAAACAAAGCTTCGACAATCTTATCTTGTCTTAACAAAATCCTCCAAAAACGAGTGTACGAAACATCGCATAAATCTCTGAAACCAATTTTCAGCTTGTCACAGTGAAGATCAATTCTAATTTCATTCAACAACCTAACACTTGACATGTAACATTCTTGTGCTTCAGGTAAATGACCCTGTGATTCGAAGTTTTCACCTAGCACATGGTATGATTTCGCTTCCCCAGTCTTGTTCCCTATTTTTTTGGCAATTCCAAGGTGTAGATTGTGGTGGTCTATTGACTTTTCAAAATCACCGAGGCTGTAAAAAGCATTTCCAAGATTGGCATACGTACTTCCTTCCAAATATTTGTCCCCGGTTTCTTTGGCAAGCGTGAGGCATGAGTTATAGTAGGTTAAAGCTTTTTCGTAATCACCGAGAATCTGGAAGGTATTGCCGATATGAGAATACGAATTTCCTTCCTCAATCTTGTTTCCAATTTCTTTGGAAATTTGAAGTGACAAGTTAAAGTAGTCCAGAGCTGTTTCGAAGTCATCATGAAGGCTATTTATAGCGATTCCAAGATTGCCATACGCCTGTCCTTCTAGATTCTTGTTCTCTACTTCCTTCGCAATTTTAAGACACAATTTGTGGTAGTCTACGGCTTTTTGAAAATCACCGAGACTGTAAAAAGTAGTGCCAAGATTGCCATAAGCACTCCCCTCCGCAACTTTGTCTCCCAATTCCTTGGCAAGGTCAAGTTGTTGGTTGTGGTAGCTTATGGCTGTCTGAAAATCACCAAGTCTGCTAAAAGCACTTCCAAGATTGCCATAAGCATGTCCCTCTCCGGCTTTGTCTCCTACGTCCCTGGCAATTTTGAGATGAAGGTTGTAGCACTCTATGGATTTTTTTAAATCACCGAGGCTTTCCAAGACAGCGCCAAGATTACCATAAACACTTCCCTCTCCAGCTTTGTCTCCCACTTCTTTGGCAATTTTAAGATGTTGATTGTGGTAGTTTATGGCTCTTTGCAAATCACCGAAACATCGAAAAGCATTACCAAGATTGCCGTAAATACTGCCCTCTGCACCTTTGTCTCCCGTTTCTTTAACAGTTTTAAGATGTATGTTGTAGTATTCTACCGCTTTTTCGACATTACCGAGACTTTGTAAAGCATTAGCAAGGTTGCTGTAAGCTGTTCCTTCCATAACTTTGTCTCTCAATTCCTTCGCAATTTTAAGGCATAATTCGTGGTACTCTGGAGCTGTTTGAAAATCACCTAAACTGTGATAGACATTTCCAAGATTGCCATAAACGTTTCCTTCGCCAACCTTGTCTCCCATTTCTTTGACAATTTTAAGATGTAGTTTGTGCTGCTCTTTCGCCTTTTTGTAATCACCGAGACTGTAAAAATAACGACCAAGATTGGCATACGAGGCACCTTCAGCAGCTTTGTCTCCAATTTCATGGACAATTTTCAGACATAGTTTCTGGTAACACATGGCTTTCTTGATATTTCCAAGTCCATGAAAAGTATTTCCGAGATTAGCATACGCGCTGGCTTCCATAGCCTTGTCTCCTACTTCCTTAGAAATCTTAAGACACGCATTGTAGTGGTCTGCTGCTGCTTGAAAATCTCCGAGATGGTGAAAAGTATTTCCAAGATTGCCATAAGCTTTTCCCTCGCCAACCTTGTCGCCCACTTCTTTGGTAATTCCAAGATGTAGGTGTTGGTGCGTTATGGAGTTTTTGAGGTCACCGAGACGGTAAAAAGCGTTTCCAAGATTGCCGTGAGCAATTCCTTTCGCAATCTTGCCTCCTGTTTCTTTGGTAACTTTAAGTTGTAAGTTGTAATAGTCGACGGCTTTCTGGACATCACCGAGTTTTTCCATAGCATTTCCTAGATTGCCATAGGCGCGTCCTTCCCCAGCCCTGTCTCCTATTTCTTTAGCAATTCCAAGACATTGATTTTGGTAGGCGACGGCTCGTTGAATGTCACCAAGACCGAGGAAAGCATTTGCAAGGTTACCATAGGTAGTTCCTTCCGCTGCCTTGTCTCCTACTTCTTTAGCAATTCGAAGACTTAGCATTTGTTAGTCGACAGCATTTTGAAAATTACCCAATCCGTGGAATGCGTTCCCTAGGCTTCCATAAGCAGAACCCTCGCCAGCACTTGTCTCCCACTTCTTTAGCAATTTTAAGACGAAGACTTTGATATTCTATTGCTGTTTTGAAATCACCGAGACTGGCAAAAGCGGTACCCAGATTGCCATACGCATTTCCTTCACCAACTTTATCTCCCACCTCCTTGGCAATTTTTAGATGCAAATTGTGATAATCCATGGCTTGTTTTAAATCACCGAGATTGTTGAAAGCACAGCCAAGATTGCAATATGCAGTTCCTTCTCCAGCTTTACTCCCCAATTCTTTGGCAATGTTAAGATGCAGTTTGTGGTAGTGTATGGCTTTATTAAAATCTCCGAGTCTATGAAAAGCAATGCCTAGATTGCAATAAGCATTGCCCTCCTCAGCCTTGTCTCCCTCTTCTTTGACATTTTTGAGATATATGTTGAGGCCGTCTATGGCGTTTTCGTAATTACCGAAACTGTATAAGACTCCACCAAGATTCGGGTAAGCATTTCCTTTGTCAGCCTTTTCTTTAATTTCTTGGGTAATTTGGATATGCATTTTTTGAGAATTCAAGCCGTCGTCATCTCTTGTAGAGGATTCCAAACTCTGTGCGGGCGTCTCTGTTTTTCTTTCTAATCCTCCTGCCTGATAGCAGACGCACGATCAGATTTTATTCATTTATTTGTTTATTTATTTATTTATCTTTTTTCTGCAATTGTGTTTGGTAATACTATATGGTTAGCTTTGCGAGCGGGCAACGGGGACTAACTTTAATTAATTTTGACTTCACGATTGGCTACCATAACGGACTTGTCTTGCTCTCTCAGGTTATCTGTTGGGTTGGGGTTGGCCGTTGCCTTTACCTCTGCCAGTTCGCTGTAGTCTTCCTAGTTCTCAAAACGTCAAAAGGCAAGCATTGTGCGATAATGCTCCAAAAAAGGAACAAATCACTACGTCTCTGTTCATGCATGAACACGTAAAAATCCTATTCTAACCAAGTCGATTTCACGCTTGGTCTATAACCATATATATGTTTTTATTAAAAATTATTCTAAGAGCCCGCGTTAGACATGAGATGACAGATATAGCCAACTCGGCGCGCACAACGCGCCTCTTTAGCTCAGTATAATCATCTCATATCTAACAAACGCAAGCGGAATAATTGTTTTATTAAAATCGCCCCCAAAATATAGAAAACTAAAGTAACACAAAAATGCCCCTGCCCCCCCTCCTCCCCTCCCAACTCCCAGAAATGGCGTACTCTTACCATATTTGTTGAGCATGGTATGATTGCTCCCATATTTACCATGATGGATAAACCAATGAAAACTCTTGAATTTGACGTAATATAGTTTAATGTTATGTACTATAACTTTGTTCATGTAAAAGAAAACACAAAAGGAACCGTTAGAAGTTACTCCTATCGAAGACGTTCCCTATACTCAATATATGCAATGGCTCTAACGAACTTTGAGGCTTAGTAGAGGGTGTAAATAGGGTTTAACTGATAGCTAAGAATTGGTTAAAATTGTTACTGCGGCGCATGCCAGCTGAGAATTAACGCGTTTTTTGACTTGTAGCTGAAATCTGTAAACGTTACTACCGCTGAGGAATGGGCTGAAATTTTGAATGGAAGCCTAAAAATGGCGAAAATGTTACTGGTAACTGTGGTTTTAAATTTATTCTCATCCAGGTTCTCTTAGAAGACACTCAATGCTATTACTGACGTTTACAAACTAAATCTTGCTAATGAAGTGGAATTATATGCCTTCGATTCCGCGCCATAAGTGTTGGATCATAAGAGCTTTATAAAATTACATTACAAGCTCTTCTGATCAAACAAGGATGAACGCCGGAACCTCTTTTAGACGTTTAGATAGTTGGGGTGCAGCTCAAAAAACAAGGCGAGCGAAAAAAAGGAGAGAAGAAGGCACAAGTCCCTCCTCGAGTCTCTCCTTTTTTCGCGTTACGCCCCATCTAACTGAACGCCTGGACAAGCACACAACTAGAATAGCGCACAAATTTGCAGTGTTTACGAAACATCAGAAAAGGGTTTTTCTAACTAAAAGAAAAACATTAATGGCCACAAAGGAATCGACTTTCACCTTGCATTGATAAATTTGATCACAAGAGCGATGACAATAGGTGCAAGATACGAGAAACTGTCAAAAGATTATCAAAAAGTATTAAGATGTTTCGCTTTAAAAGATAACCCTACCTCTTACAATCGCCTTGAGGTAAGCTGGCTGCAGCTGAGTCGCAGCCTTTGCGTCCGTTAGTGAATAGAAATAATTACCTGCAGGAAGCATGATTGCTCATTAACTATTATTCCAAAAGAACTGAAAGTTATAGAAACAAATTAACAAAAGCGGCTCCACCGACCAACGATAGATAACAAGTTACATGTAATCAACAATTGTTCTGTAATTTCATTATCATGAATTCGAAAGTTTAGAAACAAACCCAAATCGATCCGTTTTGTTCATTGACGTTGTCGTTGCTTTCTGACGGTCTTTCACTTTCCAAGAATTGCGAAAGCCACACCCAGTAAAGTTTTTAAAGCAAAAACATGATCATGGGATATCACTCGCACAGTTACGAAATTTGCATTACGCTTATCTATCAAGGTATCCAAGCTGATCTTCAGTTCAATGTGTTTAAAACGAAAAAAGCTTTCGAGCTTGTGACCAGCATCAAATCAAGAATGAACAATGCCTAGTATTTTAAGCCTGAACGACGGCTCTGATGGTTCAGCGTTCTAAAGATAAGAAATTACAAAACAAAATTGATTCTCACCCATGTAAAAATAAGCAGTAGCCCATGTATTTTAAAGTACATTAGTATGACTGATTCTTTCATCATGGTAGGTTTCTATCCAAACAGCTGTAAATGTTAGTCCTTTTTTGAATAAATCTGTACTTATAGCATCTTACTTGTACTTTCATCTATTTGTTGTGGTAATTTCATTAAATGGGCCCTTTTAGCATGTAGAGAAAAAGTTTCATTTATTTTTTTTTACACTGTATACGTTACGTGTTCTGTCTTTTTCCCTAGGTAAAATTGTGCACTGATCTTCAAGCTCTTTACAGTTCCATGCTTGTTGGATTGTGTCCCTGCCATGGTTTCACTAAAGTACCTGGACATACTGGAGGGTTTTACCATCTGGTTTGCCGTCACGGTGTAAGTGTATATTATGTGCTGTCTTTTTTGTCTCTTTTTAAAGGATGTTCAACAGTTCTATTCCATTTCTTCTTCAGTGTACAGTTGCCTCAAAGTTTTTAACCCTTACGGAGTCCGTACGTGATGCCGCAGATTTATATATGTCCCTGAAGTATCCACCAATTGTTTTCATTTGTGATTCTCCATGTGGAATGGTGCGTCATCTTGAATGTAGAGCGCCAGATCTATGTGAAGCACTTTGGGGAGAAAATTCAGGATGTTTTGAAAAACCTGAGTATGCCAAGAAACCTGCAGAGGTATGTATTAATTTGTGTAACTAACTCATGTTATGGTTCTTTTGAGTTGACCTGTACTATTTATCATAACATGTATCTTGTGCCAAATGGAGACAATGAAGGCCTGAAAGTGCCAAACTTCGGATAATCACCCTGTTAGAGGTGAAGAAATCACATAAATATCTGTCGTGAAATAAACAACTTTGACTGTAAATATCCCTCTATTCTTGAATTTCATCGTTGTTTATTTGTTTATCTAAGTATAAAGGATTCTGCAGTTATATAAAAGTGACATGTTGTTTTCATCCCTTGAATTGAATAGTCCCTCCCATCTGACATATAGCAACAATTGCAAACTGGAGTGCTATGTTTGATAATAAACCATATTTTTTTCCAGGAAGTTGATTGCCCTTTTATTGTGCCAGCCGAGTACCGTTCCAGTTATGTCCCAGAGGTTCCTGATGATGTTGGTGAAATGGAGCATCCAGTTTCACGTTGCTCTCAAAGATTTATCTTGGGGAACAGATTCCACAATTCCACCAAGCCACATAAGTCACCTCTTTGCTTGTTTCACAATATTGATTCGTGCAAACAGAGCACTACCATTAAAACAAGCTACCAAGAGTCAGAAAATTTTAGAAAGAACATGAAGCGTCTGCGCAGCTCCACTCTTCAAGGCTTTGGACTTCATTTTTGTTTTAATTTCCTGATGGACTACTACCAGAATGAGGCAATTGTGATGCAGCAAGAATGCCGTTTGTCCAAGCAACTAAAAGAGGGTCAGCAGTTAGTGAGAGACAAATACCATAGATTTACTGTAGTGAACAATGGTCCTTCATAAAGCGCAAAGGAGTTAATTGTTTTTTTGAGCTGATATTTGTTAATTTCATGAACCCTTATTCTCATGCTCTAAGTTTATACTCCTTTCAATAGTTGATGGGTTCTTAAAGTTCTCTGATAAAAAACGGTACATGCTTGCAAGGACCACCGAGACAAAATAGAAGCACAGGATCATGTAGTGAAGGATCTGATCAGCAACAAATTGTTCAACCAATAAACTTAAAAAGCAAGGCTGAATTTACGGCCAGGAAAATATATTTCCCTGCCTGTAAATTCAGCCTTGCTTTCTTAGTTTATTAGTTCGAATTCAGTTTGAGTGAACATAGTACATATTGACATAGTTCAGGGGCACCCAACGGCAATTTTCGGGAAAATATCTGTTCGGAAGACGATTTGAGATCTAGAATTTTCGGAGCATTTGTTGTAAAATTTCTTGCTTGCCTGCCTCTCCTAGGATTTTCGAACATCTACAAAATGGTATAATTACCCATTTTTAACGAATTTTGGCCCTAAAAAAGGCCACCTAGAATTTTCGGGAGCCTTTTCCTGGCTGAAATTTTCGAGAAGGTAAGTTTTTATCCCTATAATTTTCGGATAACTAGACTTTCAGCTAGGAAATCCGAACAGATGAAAGATTTTAGGGGATAAAAATATGCCTATATCTACCGTTTGAATACTAAAATACGTTCAACAATGCTATGTTAAGTGGTTTTGAACTATATTCTCGTTGGGTGCCCCTGATAGTTCCCTGTCACAGTGTTTCATAAGCTGTGTCAATGGTGCACTCCATTGTAGACTTAGTTTTCAACTCATGCCTTGCCTATGAACAATAAATGAGTTGCCGTGTCGAGGGGAAAATGTGGTTGCTTGTTCAGCATTCAATTCACGAGTGTGCTCGTAAAGCACTTTGATTAGATATTAAGGCTAAAGTGTTTAGCAATTTTCCATGTATACAGTGTACTTCTTGGTAGTAAAAACACTAGAGACTTTGTCCACCAGTAATCTGTTACAGCAAAGAATGTTAGCTTTGTCCGACATAACATAACAAAACTGTTCCATTCCCGCACAATTTGACTGCTGGACAGTTTTGGTTTTAGGTCAAATTTCCCATTCGTCATCATAATCCATTTTCAAAGTTGCATTATATCTTGCCAGATTTTTTAACCAACATCTGTTTGAAATACTGTGAGTAGTGTGAAATGTGCGTTTGGAAACTGTGAATTTCTGTGAACACATCAGTGGCCTTTGACTTGCGAGTACACACTCGCATCTGCTGTGCTGGCCAAAAACGGCAAAATTGTATCAGCATCACGTTTGGGTCTCCCTCACTAGAGGTTACAAGAGTCAAATGTTTGCTCCAGAAATAGTCATGATCAGTTATGAGAGGCTGCATGTAGGATTGCAAGTATTAAGTGTCGTAGTACATGTTAGGTCCACATAGTTTTGTTTACAATAATAATGTTTACTATTTCACAGTAGGATTTTTTAGAATGATAACAGATGATTTCTTTAGTTGCATTGCATTGCATCATAGCACATGCGCAATTCAAACTTTGATGCTGCAAAATGCTTTTCTTAAGGGCCATTTTCTCGATAATAATGATGTTTTTGACATGACACAATTTGAGGTTCAACTGTACTTCCCCTTTCAGTAATAAAGTAAATAAGTGCACTTTGAATTAAAACACCCACAACTCAATGCAACTCAGTAAGCAAGTATTTATTTTTCAATTACTTGTTGGACACAAAAGTAATCTTGAATTATTGTACTGGACGTGTCGATGAACATGTGGTGCAAAACCAGTCAGCACGTGGTGCTCTTTTAACACCTGCACATACCCTGGAATTAAAAAAAAAACATCACTTTTAAGCTGGCAATAATTACTGTCTTTGTGCGGCTCTTATAATGTGAACAGTTTTACACCCATAAAAAGTAGATGTCGTTGTATTACGACTCATTAGGACAGTCACTTACAAAACAATAGCCTAAAGTAAATTGTTACTGCAAGGTATACCCAAATACAGTAAATCCTTATTTCACATTGCTCCTATACATAAATTTAAAAAAAAAGGACTGTAACATATTGCCGATAGCTCCTGTTAAACTAGAAAGCAAAAATATAAAACTTTTATATTTATTTCTGGGATAAATCAGTCTTAACATCATGGTACTGTTCACGCCTCTGTCAAAATTTTAAAAATGCGATTTCCAATTTTTTGGAAATGTTCATACTGTTCCATGTTGGGTGAGAAAATGTCACAGAAGCTTTCCAGTTTTTCAATTCTTTTCCTTTGTTTAAAATGTTGCAGTGTAAATACTTACATGTGGAACCAGTGCTGGCATTCTGTGCATTGTATCCAATCAATTTTGCCTTTTCCTTTACGTGCAGTGGGTGGCGAGGTGTCCTGGCACATGTGGCATTTATCATCATCTGTACCTGCTACATACACACAACAGTATTATTATCATAGTGGTGCGCTTAAGCAGTGACCATGGACATTAACTCTTGCCTTTGCATGGGCAACTAGTAATCTGATCTTCGCATTAATAAAAATTATTTATCTTGGGTATCCTGACTTCCAAACTTTGATTGGGTTCTCAGAGAATATCCAAGCTTGTATCGATAAATAATATATTTTTTTATACATTTCAGTCTCTTTTCTTAGGTATTGCCTTTTACAACAAGATAGAGATGCACGTAAAATCAAATGGAAACTAAAAAAATACCAGAATTCCAGAAAAAGTCAGCATCATAAAACTAAAACATGGTCAACATATTCTGACAGGTGACATTAAACAAAAATACCCTATTAGAACCTCAAAAACAGAAAATTTTGATGAGGTGACAGTGGTGTCAGGAATACTCTGTCCACTTAAACACCTAAATTACTACTCTGTAGAGGTCTAGTGTGTATTTATCATGGAGTATGCACCTTAAAAAATTTTCATTGAGTGCTAATGATGCAAGCCTGGGGGATCTGGGGGCTAAAACTACTTACTGCATCAAAGGTTGATCCAGGATACATTAACAGCCTTATCTCACTGGGTAGATGTCAGGGATTGTGTGGTGGAGGGCTTTTCACTCTATGTCATACTTGCCAAAATGAATGTAATTATCGAAAATGCTTTTTGCCACTTAAGATACTTCTAAACCACTTTTTTTGTGCTTTCCAAGGGTATGCACATATTTGTTATATGTATATGGTGACTGTGCCCCTGTACTGTATGTCGCTGGTATGTAAATTGCATTTCACCTTTCTGCTCCTTTGGAAAAATTCCAGAGATATGTCCAGAAATGCACGCATTGGCGAAAATGGCAGAAATGGCAATTAATTGCCAAAATCGCCAAACTATAAACAAAAATTCAAATGAGATGGCAAAGGGGCCCTTTGCCAAGTGGCGATTTTGGCAAAAATGGCGTATTTGGTGAAAATGGCAGAAATGGTAATTAATCGCCAAAATCGCCAAACTATATAATAAACAAAAATTCAAATGAGATGGCAAAGGGGCCCTTTGGAAAGTGGCGATTATGGCGAAAATGGCGTATTTGGCGAAAATGGCAGAAATGGCGATTAATCACCAAAATCGCCAAACTATAAACAAAAATTCAAATGAGATGGCAAAGGGGCCCTTTGGAAAGTGGCGATTTCGGCGAAAATGGCATATTTGGCGAAAATGGCAGAAATGGCGCTTAATCGCCAAAATCGTCAAACTGTAAACAAAAATTCAAATGAGATGGCAAAGGGGCCCTTTGGAAAGTGGCGATTTTGGCGAAAATGGCGTATTTGGCGAAAATGGCAGAAATGGCAATTAATCGCCAAAATCGCCAAACTATAAACAAAAATTCAAATGAGATGGCAAAGGGGCCCTTTGGAAAGTGGCGATTTTGGCGAAAATGGCGTATTTGGCGAAAATGGCAGAAATGGCAATTAATCGCCAAAATCACCAAACTATAGACAAAAATTCAAATGACATGGCAAAGGGGCCCTTTGGAAAGTGGGGATTTCGGCGAAAATGGCATATTTGGCGAAAATGGCAGAAATGGCAATTAATCGCCAAAATCGCAAAACTATAAACAAAAATTCAAACACGATGGCAAAGGGGCCCTTTGCAAAGTGGCAATATTAGCGAAATTGGCGTATTTGACGAAAATGGCAGAAATGGCGCTTAATCGCCAAAATTGCCAAACTGTCAACAAAAATTCAAATGAGATGGGAAAGGGGCCCTTTGGAAAGTGGCGATTTCGGCGAAAATGCCAGAAATGGCAATTAATCGCCAAACTGTAAACAAAAATTCAAACACGATGGCAAAGGGGCCCTTTGGAAAGTGGCGATATTGGCGAAAATGGCGTATTTGGCAAAAATGGCGATTAATCGCCGAAATCACCAAATTATAAACAAAAATGCAAATGAGATGCCAAAGGGGCCCTTTGGAAAGTGATGATTTTGGCGAAAATGGCGTGCACTAATCTTGTATCTTTTCGTCAGCCACAAATAAAAAAAAAAATTAGAGTGCATGTTGGCCTCATTCTTAAAATGTGTTTTGGCAGAAATGGCAATTACTCGATGAAATACCTAATTTGTCAAGACAAATTGAAATGACATAGCAAAGGGTCCCTTTTGAAATGGCTATTAATTGCCAAATAGTTAACCACATATTAATATAAAAATGTTTCCAACAGTATAATTGTATACTAATAATGACAAAGCTACTGTAACTTAAGTGTCATTAATCTGTTTTTAATGCTTTTACCTTTAATTGATAACCTCTTGGGATTTGAAATTCGTCCCAAACAAGAGTGTTTGGTCGGGAATTACCACTTATAACCAATTTCTTGCTCAATTCAAATCGAATGGCCAACGAGTTGTATTCGATTATCAGTAAATGGTAATCTTCGTAATGTTCATGGCAACTTTCTTACCAAAAACTCCAAGATAGGTATCCTTAATTTTCCAGGCTTGTAGGCATTGTTTGAATAGCGACAGTTCAACATTATATGTTATGAGGAATCCAGGTTGATTCTTGGCTACGCATTCAGATAATTAGATGGTCCGTATTGCCTTGTATATCCATCCTGTTTGTTAAAATGGCGTTTAATCGTACAAGTATATATAAACGAGCTGGTTCATTGCAGTTTCACAGAACAAGAACGTGTAAGGTTTAGTGGTTGCTTTATAGACGCGGCGGCCATGTTGAAATAGTCGATTTTGGATAACTAATTTATGTAAGCGGAAACGATTAGTGTCATTCCCAGCCGACTTTGGTGGTCACTCTATGTAAGCGAAACGATTAATGTCGTTCACAGGGACGCTCAGGCAATTGTTAAAATAGAAGGTAAAAAGGCCGGGTTACGTTTTTCGACGAGCATTAGCATTAGCAATTTAATGGAACACATATTGTGCTGAGAATTGGTTTGGTGGTCTCAGCGCAAAGAAACAATACATTTTCTAAATTTCTGGCCCCACCTCATAAAGCAATAATGGGACGCATTTTCTAAGAACGAGACAAACATGTACACTCTCTTTTTATATATCTAGGTTGATGAAAAGATACAGAATTAGTTTGAATGGGATATGTTTTATGAAAGAGACAGACAAGTTATTACTTTGATCCAATGTTTATGTTCAATAAATGCGGTGAAATATTGGGCACAAGTGACATTTCGTGTAGGTTTACATAAAGTGGAAATAAGCGAATTCACACATTTCAAAATGGCGCATGCAAGCTGCTGGACATTTCGGCTTTCGTTACTTTTAGGGGACCGTTTCTCCAAAGAGCAAAACAAGTAAGTGCGAGAAGAAAGTGAAGAGTTTAAAACGACGGAAGAAGATAATGTGTATAGTGGAGAACCAAAAAAGAATGAAGGGCACACAATGGTTATCGTGAAAGCATCTTTTAGCCAGGAACCATGCGTTTCGCAATCGCTTTTGATTTAAGGCTGCCTCACAATTTAATGGAACCAATGTGAAGAGAATTGTAACCAGTGAGGATTGTTACGGTCTACATCGAACCTCAAAAGTTAGAGTGTCCATGGCAAGGAATTATTATGATTTCAAGGACTTGGTAGTTCTCTCCTCGAGTAATTAGTGGACTTGTAATTCTTTGAAATGAATGAACCATACAAAAGCAAATGATGCTAGTGTGATATTTCAGCGCATCACATCACTTTTGGTAAGTCAAGCGACATCGAAAGTAAGGAAATGTTTACTTAACCTGTGAAGTACATGGCACAAATACATATTAGCTTAACTGAAACGACTTCCATTTGTTGTTTTCAGATATATTTGATTCACTTGTATTTAATAAAATAATGTTGTTTGACAGTTAGGTAAAGCTGTTTTGTCATATATTTGATTCAGTTGTATTTGATAAATGTTGCCTCACAGTTATTGGGGCCTCTTATTAGGCAAGTAATTTGAACTTTTTTTTTAGTACTGTTGCCTAATATAAGGATTTCTTTAGTTATCCACTTTGAAGGGGCCACTTTTGGCATCCAATTTGAATATTTTGCCACATATCGCCAGCCCTCTGGCGATTTTTGCCAAAATCGCCAATTTCGCCAAAATCGCCAGCCTCCAAGGGGCCACTTTTGGCATCCAATTCAAATCGCCAGCAGCTGGCGATTTTTCGCCATTTTCGCCATTGCATGCATTTCTGGACATAAGTGGATAACTAAGTCTCCGATCACACCCGTTCTCTCATTCCCGCCTTCCTTTGCGCGCACATTGTCATCGAGAGAGAGACGTCTGGGTACGAGGCACGAGGCAGGTGCGCATAGGTATTAAAAAGTAAGTCTCCGATCACTGGAAAATCATTCATTATGCACAGTATTGTTCATACAGGTAATTGTCGTAATTGGAAAAGTCATAAAGTACATAAACATTTCTTAGCACTGGTATTCACCTTTTCAGAAATGTACCAGTAGTTGATCCCTTGATACCCCAGGTGTTTAATCAACTGACACCTGTGCGGCCTCCCAAGCTGATAATCTTTCTTTAAAAAAGAATAAAGGTCGGCAACATCCCTGTTATTGACACTCCCATTGAGACTGAACATACCAGAGGAAAAATGTTCTCGTAAACAGAAAAGAAATTTGGCTTTGCTGTCAAAAGCACTGGCGGGTAGTATCACTTTCCTAAAATCAAATAAAACAGAAATGTATTAATTAAGATGATTCTGGCATTAACCAAGCTAATTTAATATGTTACATGTTAAGCATTGCTTAATCTCAAAAAAAAAAAATAATAGCTCTCGCCTTCTTTCGAGGTATTTATAAACATAGGTTTCGCAAGAGCACAACCAGTATCCCTCTGATGCACCATGGCCAGAAACTTCTGCGACTAGCTTGAGCATCAAGTCTCCAAATTCTGTGTAATTCCCTTTCGGGCTCAATATGTATGTAGTCCCATCACTCATCTTGAAGGGCGCCTATAAATCAAATACGCAACATGTTTTTGACAGAGTTAAACTTGACATGCAGCAATCTTAAAACACTACGCAAGACGTCGAATCATGGGGCTATAAATCCCATCGATCATGCACATAAGCTTACACGACAATTTCACGTTCACGCAGTTTTTAACACTTTTCATCCTCACAAACATCCACTCTGAACACATAAGCGCACTTTTTCTGCGTTAAATACCGTGTGACACGAAATTTTTGCGAGATCTAATTTTGGCGAATTTTCCAGAGATCCGCAAAGGTTTTTTCAACGTTACAATTTTAAGTCTGCTGTAAAGTGTTCGTGTCTATGTTTGACATGTCCAAAAACGTATGACACTAAAACAAACGCTGTCATGTTCAACGCTCTCGCACTCTTGTCTTTTTACATGGTGCTGGAGCCTAGAGACAGCTGCAACTACCCTTTTTTTACGTTTTGTGTCACTGTCGATACCGAAGGAAATCGTTCACCTTCAGACGACCAAACCTTACTTTTCACGAGCGAAGAAAAACGGGTGATCGAGGACCAGTGATTCACCTAAGAGAAAGCAGTGCACGTGGTTCCCTAAGAAGCACTATTGAAATTTAAGTGACAAAGAGGAGGAAAAAGTACTAACCTGGTCACCTTCTGACTGCATTATAACGAATATCCACTCTACTAAATATAATGCGATGTTTTTTCTGAAACAACGACAGTGAAAAGCACAAAATCAGTACAGATTAAATGAGTGCAAAGACAACCCGACGTTTCGCCTGGATCAGTTGATTATTGCACGTGGTGGTATGTGGCTGGTCCCACAACTACGTAAAGGCTTGCGAATACTAAAACTTGTCTATTCTAAACCTTAAATATTATAAATACCTATACATACCTCTACGATTGCCGGAAAAATTCGAGAAGAGCAACCCGATCGAGCAGATACACCTGAATGACTGTCACTTCAATCTGGAATACAGAACTGTGATCAATGGTGATGTCGCTTACGGTACGGCAGGAAACAGATCGACTATTTTGATTGACATCAATCAAGCACAGGGGGTCCACACAGTGGACCGATTGTTTATAACACTGTCCAGCCACCGCTATTTCGTCGGGATTCTTTCGATTTCTGCTTGAAATACCGAATCCCGATCAATACAGGGTCGAAATGGGAAAAATCTCCATTTTGATTCTGTTCTGATATTTTCAGATTAATTCTTGTGATACTAATACAAGAACACCTAACAGAGTATACTGAAGTAAAATTGTCCACAAAACTTTAAAACCGAACGAGATATCAATTGAAATATAAATCAAACACTCGTTCACGAAGACTCGCGAATAAAAATAAGCAAAAACATGGAAATCGATTAGTGCGATTTAGCGATCGTTTAGACAAAGGTGCCCTCTCAGAACCCTGGAAAATGGCTTTCAGAACATCGGGATTTCCAAATAGGAGAAAAAAGAAACCAGACCCCCAAGCGGCTCACCCAATCGGTACTCATGTGATTCGTCGGTGACTGGAAAATACTACTCCCGATTTTACATACTAAAAGGTTGGACATTCAGTTTGTACAGTCTAACCTCACTTATTGGGATACAGTAAGGGACAGAGCAAAGTGTCCGTATTAGAGAGGTGTCCGTATAGGAGAGGATACTACGATAAGGTTACTTTTATGATAGACTGCAAACCAGTCCTTATTTTTGCGTATTCTAGTACGCGCGAGCAGTTTGAGAAAAAACCGACTGTTTTGCAGTCTACTTTTATGATGCCACTTGCTAAAACCAGGTTCACACTGGTATTTCAACTGCATTTAATTTTATTAGTTCAAAGTACAAAGACACTGTCTTTCCCCCGTGGGGGACTCTCTATAATGACCTATAAGGGGAGGGATTTCACTCGTTGAAGTATACGAAAGCGTAGGAAGATGCGAGGGAAATCGGAGGTTGCCAATGGGGTTAGTAGTTAACTGATATTTGGCCAAAAAAAAAAAAGAATAGTTAACTGATAATTAGCCAAAAAATTAGTAGTTAACTGAGAAATACATGAGAAATGAAAAGTTAACAGTGAAGTGACATTCTATTAATTATACTGAATACGATCGTTGATGTTAATGAAAGCAACAAAGTTTTGCAAACAGAAATGCTATTTTCTGACTTTTTTCTGTCCCTCTGATGACTCGGTGGCACATCAACTGAACATATTACATTATGTACAAAAGGCACCGGGGCAGTACCCGGCAAACAAATAGCGTCCGTCATGAGCATGGTTGTAGACAACTCCACGAATAATTCTTTAGGATAAGCAAATACTGTTGTCACGGATTAGACTACGAGTAGTCCCCCATTTTTCCTTAGGGATAGTAGAGAGAGCAAAACGCGAGCGCACGTGAAAATCAACCCACGCGAGAAAAGGCGACACGCCGCGTGTCGCCTTTTCTCGCGTGAGGTGATTTTCACGCGCGCTCGCGTTTCGCTCGCTCTACTATCCCTGAGGAAAAATGGGGGACTACTCGTAGTCTAGTCACGGATCCAAAAGGACGTCAAGTTAAATATTACTGACCAAAGAAAAAAGCTGTGACTCTTAGCACTGGATCTGGCCAAAAGGAATTTCTGAAGTTTCAAAGAAATCAGCATCTTTCATTTAAGTACATGGAAAAAAGTGTGATAACCTAACGGTTTTTACCGACCTAATACATGTAAATGTAAATGTAAATGTAAATGAATTTGTACTTACGAGATACCACTTTTGTAACTGATGTTTCAGTTCCAACTATTCAGACTTTTTTTCTCATGTTTAAACCGGTCTTTCCGAAACAGTTTCATTTCTTAAAACCTTTGGATATCTTTATTAAGCTTTTGAAATAGGCGAAAAAAAGGGTACGTCTGCGAAAAGGGAAACATTGAGGATGTAGAGAAAATGTGTATCGAGGTACAAAAAACTTTTAACAGAGGTGGAAAACCTACACGCGGTTTCTCACTTCATTCCGAACAAAACATGTAGTGCTTTGAACTACGCCCAAGACTTGGGAAAAAGAGTAAAGGAATCGCTTAACAGAACTACAAATTCAAAGTGGGCTACACTCACGAAAAGTCGAATTGCCCCATGTCAATGAAATTAGTAGTTAACTGAGAATTTGCCCAAAAAATAGTAGTTAGCTGATATTTGGTCGAAAATTTAGAGGTTAACTAAGAATTGGGTACCCCCATTAGCACCTTCAAATCTGTGTCTGTGAAAGAGCCCAAAGGGCGGCTAACAGATGAATTTTCAGGCTTTATATGATAAAGTTGACAAAACGTTCTATTTTTGTGAATGATTCCTATTGTAAAATGACAGTGCATTTACAGTAGTTAAAAGGGATGCAAAGTTATAAACTGCAAGGTATGTGAAAAGGGGTACAATTTGTCAATACAAGGTATATGAAAGGGCTACCCTTTTCGTACAAAATTAGACCTGGTCTTCCGCTATTTTGCAAGTACAGAAAACATTTACTAGAGTACAAAATGTAATAGAAAAGATCTTTATGCTATTTGTAGTCGATTCAAGCCTTATAAAAATGTTCCTCTGTACACCTTTCGCAAATCGTCGGTTGATACACAGTGATTGGGCTATTGAAATCACCTTGCATAGCACATCAACCAGACGGGATTCCCCCCTTTGCATGCAGATTAACCTGATCGGGATTCGAGATTCACCTAATCACCGTAGTGTCCGTAATAAAGATAGGTTAAGTCTATATGAATGTAGTCTCTGGGGCCGAGATTTAGTGTCCGTTTTATTATTGAGAAAGTCCGTATTATAGCGGTAATTTTTTAAAGACAATTTGTAAGAATTGTGTCGGGACATTGGAAACAATCCGTAATAGAGAGGCGTCCGTACCAAGAGGTTCGACTGTGTTTTTTTTTTTGGTAAATGTAGTGGATTTACCGTTTGCCTTATCTACACCTTGGCCCTGGAAAAGCCAAGAACTTCGCGTGGTTCGGATGACCACGTAAAATGGCGGTCCCGTTAAATGGAAGGATAAGGGAGAAAATCCAGCACCCGAACGATTTCCCCCCAGGAAATCACATCCATCGTTTAACTTTAAAACTTTGCGGCAAAAATGTCGAAAGATTCACTTTTCTTCTCGTGCCTTCCGATCGAAAAACCATCCAAAAGGTCCGGAGCTTGCTTGTACGGAATCGAACCCACGCCCTCTGCGATACTGGTGCATTGGTGCAGCGCTCTACCAATTGAGCTAATGACTGGCCAATTAAGAGCTGGTATAGCAAACCAACATTTTAAAATGGCCGGAACGGATCACAGCACAACACATAATTTTTTTTCAAAAATACAAGGACCATTTTGTTTGGACCTCTCCCGGCGGGTAACCCTTAACAATTGTCTTTTGAATGCACTTTTTTTAAATAAAACGTCCAATCCTGGAGCTGAGGCTGCACGTTCTTATTTTTTCGCAATTTGAGGTTTGAAAACGTTATTAAAATGTTCTTAATTTACATGGCATATGGAAACTACATTGTTAATATTGAAAAAAAAATGTCCCCAATTGTTTTGGGCAATTCATCTGGTAGACTACAGTTTGCCTTTATTTATACTACTCATTCAAAAAACAGAAAATAGCAAATAAGGGAAATTAAGACGTTCGTGACTGACTCTCAGCCTGGGTAGGTTCTCAGCTCATTTTCTTAAATTGAGGTTAATCTCAGCCTCAATACTCCAGGAGAGAATCATTACGATATTGCTCTTAAATATAAAATACTCTCCAAAAATTCCTACGAAGTCAACAGAAAATTCACCTCACGCGCACGTCGAAATGTCCAAAAAAAAAGGTACGTGGACAGACTACGAAGAATCTCACCTAACTGAGGTCTAAAACCGAAACACTGGAAATTGTGTGAATGTTGTGAGATTGACGCGACGCGATTTAAAAAATAAAATTACTAACAAGAAGAAGTTAAGACGCTTCCACTTTATTGACAGCACTCCCGGCTTGAGTGCTGTAAGAATAATATATAGATTTAGCCAGGGCTAAAAGCGAGGCTCCCATTAGTAAATATATAATTTAAATTAAACAATAAACTTGTATTCGAATTCCACAATTCAGTTAACTTTAGAGCACATTTATGTGACTTTTGAGGGAAAGGCTACCTGATTTTAGAGAAAAATAATTTGCAAACAGCCCAAGAGTGAACCAAATCTTACATCGAGTTGATAGCCTCATATGTACACTCAAAAACTGGTAATCATCTTTTATCACATTTAAGAGCCGTAATGGCTATTGATCACCGTAGATCAATTAGGCTTAGAAAAAAAATCAGGCCAACGTTTTGGCGTTCGACAAGTTTACTTTGCAAAATCTTGCCAACAAATCTGGGTGCGTGTAAACCAACCTTTTATACCATGGACAGAAAGCAGTATTTCACAATACAAATTGCTCTCATTCAATATTCATAAACTGTTAAAAAAATTTTCCAAAATCACCTATACGGCCATCCGGTTCTCACTTTTGTAGTGCGAGCTGTAGCGAACATTAACAGAGTTACGCTCCGAGATAATAAAGAATTTATCATGTTTATTTTTTATTTGATGGTTTAACGCGCGGCATTTTGAGAACTCCTGCAAGCGATGTTCACTGAACGACTGAAAACAATCGGCATAGCGATTAAAATTGCAAGAGAGACTACCAACAATCAATAAAAGAAATATAATTCGGTGAAACATAAACAGAGACAACAATTTTCATTCAGGAAGACAAGTATTAACAAGAGAGAATGAGCTAAGAGAGCGAATCCCTATGCTCCATGATAATTTTGTTAGATCTATTTAAAGTTCGGGCGCGTGTTGCAAAGGTTATTTTTGTCTGTTGTTTCCGTGACCCGCGCGGTCTACTTTCATGTGAACGTGACATGTTTCGCCGCCAAACATTTGGAGTTTGACAGCCATTATAGTAATTAGCGCCGGGAGCCGATACTAATCGGCTCCTATTGTTGACATGTTTTTGATCAGCGCTTTCCTCTCATTTTCATGAGCAATCAAGGGATTGCAGTATTGGATTCAAAATCTCACTTTGAGATTAAAGATTGAGATTTCCTAACGGCTGGTAGCTGGTAGCCTCATTTAAAGAAAAGAATATTGAATTCTGACACACTGTGAAAGTCGGAGGCAAAGGTTATCACCCGCGAAACAAACACAAATCAGGTCAGATGCTTCAAGCTCCTAAACAGTCGCTAACCTGGATGCCAGAGAGTTTTGATGCGCGGTCTCCGGTTTCGGTCAATTCTTAATAGTGAGCGGTGTGCCCACATTTTTCTTGCGTCCTCGCAAAATTCAAATTTTTGGCGGCCAAACATTCACGTTTGAACCCACTTTGAACCTATTTTCTCGTTACGTGTCCACGGTTGGATCCAAACGACGGTATCACAGCTCGCGGGTGTGCGTGGATGTCGCCGGAAGAGACAGTTGTCGTTTTAATACAGTAGGTTGTTGGTTGTTTATACTGATGTAGCGAAGACCACAATGAGCAGTTTTGGTGGAGTCGGAACCGCTTTCTCTGGCAAACTCCTAGAAGCCAGGACCGTTTTGCCCTTCGGCAGCAACTCTGGCCAGATTATTCCACGTAGAAATCTTTTGACTCGTCGTCGAAAGTAATGCCAAGTTTGCATGTCCTATCGCTTGGTGTGCGTGATCGGTAGTGAAATGAATTACCCGCCAAGTTTAAGATTACATGACGCCACTCTAACCGACCAATAAGGTGGCGTCCTTAAAATAACCACGCAGTATGACACAGAACCAAGAATAGATTGAAAATAATTTTCATGGGAAGAGGGTCATGTATGGGGGATTCGCTCTCTTAGATCATTCTCTCTTGGTATTAAAGTGTCCCTAAATATCCTGAGTCTTCAAGCTTCAAGCTTAAGTTTGCTGAAGTTTATGTTTTAAGCCAGCTTCCCGGTGTTTCTTTTTTCAAAGACGAACTCGAGGCAAGAAAATCGCTCAAAGCTTTCTTTTCCGGCTAGAATTATAACTAAAGATTCTTTGGAACATTTTCTTTCTATTTGCGGTGCGAAACTGTCTAAAGGCTTTTTAAAGTTCTGTAAGATTATATCAAACCAGATACTCGGTGAGATCGTTGTCTCAAAACTTACAAACGCGCATAAACTAAATTCCCGCATAAACTACGCTCCACTTCATTAAATTAGATACAAAAAACAAACATGAAATACAATAATTTCTCTGGCTTACCATTCGAGATGCAGCTCCTGAAAGTTATCAGGTAAAGCCAGTATCGCTTCAGACTTTGCAATCCTCTTACGCATCAAGCAAGGTGAAAACGAAAACGATGCCATCCGAAATCGGATTTCCGACTTTGACAAGCGACGTTTTCTCAACCAAAAACCCTATAAACAAACTAGCCATGAGTAACAGAAGACTCCTGATAGCAGCTGAATTTCATTTTGTACATCCAGTGGAAAAAGACAGTTAAAAACATCACAAGTTGACACAAAACTCTGTCAGCTTCAGCTGTCAAAGTAAACAAGATTCAAGATGCTGCATAAATTTTGCGCATGAACTCACATGTCAAATTTTGACCAATCAGAGCATAAAAATTGGACGTAGAGCGTGACCAACGCGTGACCATTCAGAGAAAAAAACAAAAGCAACTGTCTTCCCTGCCTGTAACAGCTGGCTGAATTTTCACGTCCGAGGTCAGTTTGCAATCAAAATTTTAATTGTGCAGCACATAAACACAACATATTTCATATGAATTAAGAAAAAAAATTGAACTTGAGCCTGCGATCACTTGAAAACTAGTTTACTTGTCAGCGGATAACTTCAAAAAATACTTGACCTCGACGGGTCGACACCTGAGCCCGCGATACGGTCAAGTGATACTGGTCAGCGGGTACTCTGTTTTGACAGCTGTCAATTGATCAAAACATTGATGTCCAATATGTGTGCATTATCAGTTTTCCTGTGCTCCCAAACTAGTAAAAGTATGAGATTGAACGTTGTTCGCGATCTAGTAAAACAGTTAACTGGTCAGCGGACAGCTTCCAAATAAATCACGTCACCTCGATGAGTTGACACATGAGCCCGCGATATGGTCATGGGATACTGGTCAGTGGCTATCCTGTTTGGACAGCTGTCAATTGACCATATTGTTAATGTCCTATATTAAACATGTGGGCTTGCCAAGACACGCCTGAGACACCCCTCCCTTCCTTTTGATAGTCTCCCCTACCCCACCCATACAATCTGTAGACGCGTACGTACGTACGTACGCTCGGTCAATCACGTGACAACCAAACGAAAAGAGGTTGACCATATTCCATGGGTATGGGGCTCTGTCCCACGCGCGCTTCGCGCGCGCGGGAGCCCCGCTATTACTGTTTTTAACCGAATATCATAAAATAATGTAATAGGATGAGTAAAAGTAAACTCAAAAAGAGGTTTTCAGTGAAAGACAGAGGATCCAATGAAACACTAGGCAGGATATTAAGCGGATTTCTGGATGTATCCGACGCGTACATTTGATTTCGGGATGAGGTAAACGCTTTTCAAACTGGCAATTAAAGTAGTGTCCGGGTCAGCGCTGTCCCATAGCTAACTGTGTCATTTTAAGTCTCAACATTCCAAAAAAGAAAGAATACATAAAACTAGCAAATTAAAGCGAGCGCGTTTTTCGATTTTATGCTTAGGGACTGACTGGGAGGTCGTTGGAAAATTATAATAAAAGGCCTAAAGGATACTTTTCTGGGCGTGGCTCAGGCATTATTTGAACTCTATAATAAAACCTTAACCAAACTGATTTGACAGCGTTTGGATTTATACAGAAATATTTTCTTTCGCACGGCTCTAAGTTGTACCTATTGCCGCGGGCTTAAGTATAACCAAACTTTGGGTCATAATATATAACCGGCATTCACCATCCATGTAAATAATCTTTGTTGCTATATACTGAAACGGCGGATAGCTTGCATATGCCACGGAAAAGCAATAGTTTTGGCCTCCGCGCAAATGCGCGCGGAAACTGCACTCCTTGAAGGGAGTGAATGTGTTAATATCATAATTTTAGTTCTCTATTATCTCATTGCTTTAGTATACACTAAAACAACTATTCACCTCACTGTCGTTAGCTAGTGGTAGGCATTTAAGTATCCAAAATAAATCTTTTGCGTGAAAATTATGGAATTACCTTTTTTCCAGCGGAAGATAACTAACATAACTTCTAATCTATAATGATTTAAGACAAAATGTACCTTTTTTTTGAAATTGTGTAACACAATGAGTTAAGCAGTTTAAAGAGAACTTCGAATGTATACACTGTATTCGATATAACCTGAGTCATTTTTTGTCGCTAGCGCTGAATGGAGAAAGTACATACTCGGAGTGTGGTAGATCTCTTAACTTCTCGTGACAAAGGTATGAACATTGAATATGACACATATTATTGAGATGCCCGAAATTCTTATGACGACTATTAAACAGTAATACGTTTCTTGAAATGGTATGTCTTATGCTCGATAATGGTTGTAGGGTAATAAGTTTAGAATAAATGCCTAATAAACCTCTCCCAAAGTCTCCAATCTTTTTTACGAGCCATCATGAGCCATCTTCTTCCATCAACATGCTGAGGTTGTGTCTTGTAAGTGTAAGCATAGGCGTAAGTCGTGAAATGCTTTGTTGCTGTGAAAATTTCAAGGGCTCTAGTATGATTTTCCGAAACTTTTAGGTGCAATTTAACGTCGTACGAAAGTAAGAATTTTTCTGAATCCGCTAACCTGGGTAGTATGAAAATATGAAAAATTCAACTTCCGAAAATCGGGGGGAATTTATTACATAAGCTTCGAAAATTGGACTTGATTTAATCGTTCATCTGGCAAATTTTAGCCGTCCTCAAGCAAACGAAAATCCTTGGCAATAAAAGAAGAAGAAGAAGATACTTTTATTGAGCTAGGGTAACTGCTACAGTTACAAAAACTGATATCCTTAGCGGCCCTAGAAAAAAAAGAGTTATAAAAATATGTTAAAAAATACTTAAAACTAGTCCTAAACTAAGCTAATAGAAAAATATTCCATAAAAAGGATAAAAATTATTACAAACTATTAATAAAAACTACAAATTACGATTAAAAACTTCACATACATGATAATAAAAAACTTTTTTTCGTACGATATTTGCGTTTCCAAACAAATATTGTACAGAAAATTTTCTGTCCGGCTATTTTTTAGCCTCCCGTGCAGACGTCCTTAGCTAGCTTTTTTAATCTCATTAAAGTCCACTTATGTTGATGAAATTGTATAACGGACATAACAAGGACAACCTTGCAGCTGAAATAACGCTAGCTGCGTCTTGAGCCTCTTCATGCTACCAAAGATTTGCTTCAGTTTCTTCATCCTGCAATTTCATGCTGACGGTGTCGATGTAATGATCTGCGAGTTATCTTTTAATTTGGCCATGCAAAACCCCAGCAGAGCTAAGACAGCCCGGTCCATGCAATGCTATCAAACGAGGTGATCACCTCGCAACCCTTGCAACCACGTCTCAGTCAGTCCATCTCTCAGTCTTTATACCTCGCAACCCTTGCAACCCTTGCAACCACGTCTCAGTCAGTCCGTCTCTCAGTCTTTATACCTCGCAACCTTTGCAAACCTTGCAACCACGTCTCAGTCAGTCCATCTCTGAGGCCCTGCCAGGGTAAATTCCGACAAGCGACATGACCCAAAAAGTAGCGACAGAGCCTAAAATGAAATGGCGACAAGCGACAACCTCCCGCTGCCAAATTGCGACAGTGGCGGAAAAGCCGAGAATATGCGACAAAGAACGGTGGTTTGGCTAATTTATCACCAGTCTAAATGCCTAGAAGAAGTAATTTTCGTCAATTTTCCTTGCGCTTCAGAGGTTGTCTCTCGTCAGGGAGTTTCAGTAGACCCTCCTGAGCGCGTCGGGTTGGCCCGTCGCGTAGTCTTCATTTACGCAACCCGGCACAACTCCTGGGAGACCTTGGGACTAGGTTGTCCGTCAAATAGCTTAATTTACGCTCGCTTTACATCTCTTGTAATCACTACTTTCATATAGGCCATGACGCACCTTGTTTTCCCCCTCAGAATTTTGCATAACCAATGTTTCCAAATTCTCCAGGGTATTACAGTCGTCCCAAGAGAAATCGAAAACAATGGTTATGCAAAGTTTTGGGGGGTAAACAAGGTTATGGTCTATGTGAAAATGGTGAATACTTTGCTTCTTTCTGAACCTCTCATATCCTTGTCGACCTCTGTTGGACGATGACGACGGTGGAGAGACCAGGGACCAGGTAACTTAAACACCGCACAGCGTAGACCACCGTTAACCGGCCTTCACGTACGATTTATCAAGTCAGTTAGTCTTAAAATGTTGAACGTGGATCACTTAGGGTGTGCTGAGAGTGTTCCTTTAAGCGCATCCAAAAACGGATTTCTGATCCGGGATTTGCCGGATTTCGCGGTCGAAAGGAACCTGAAATCCGAAATTGGATTTGTGACCTTGGTAACCTTTCGCAAACGCGTGCAATATGCATGACAGCCTGAGCCTCTCAAGAAATGACATGTTTTCTACTGTTTGACAAATTATGCGATTATACCGTGCAGAATTTTGTGGTCGGCAGTTCGAATAACGACGATGGAACTTAAACAGATCAAGAAAGTAGCGTGTTAAAGTTGAAAATTATCTAAAGGTTGTCGGCTCAGTTCAGGGATCCAGTTTCGTAGCTCGGTTTTCTATGTAACACGATCGAGTGCTTATCGCGTCCAAGAGCGAGTTTGTAGAAAGATAGCAGTTATTTGTCCCTTTTACTTATTTGTGTTTTTAAGCAATCTTTAGCGACAAATGGTCAGCACATAGACATTTTACTGTACCACCATGAACAATCTTCTAGTGTTTTCAGATGTTTTACGGCAAATGGCAGCAATTAGGAAACTCTACGGGAATACTTCAACTGGAAGTACAGCTGGATCATCTGACTAATTTCGAATCCACTGTGAATGGAACAGCGTAGATGACTAATCCGTTAATCTGGATTCGGATTCTTCGGATTTCAAATCCAATGTGAATCCTTTTTCAAAAAGGATTCACCAGATCAAAAATCCGAATTTGGATTTGCCGAAAGGAACGTGAAATCCGTTTTAAGATCCAAATCCGTTTCTGGATTCACCGAAAGGAACACACCCTTAATTGTGAATGGCGATGTATAGGTGTTCTACACGCAAAAGGTTAACTGAGAAATTGCTCAACTGTAATGGTTTCTTTAAAACCCATCGCTATCCCCCTTTTCTAAAATTCCGACAAAGACAAAGAATTTTCGTTCAATTTCCGACAGCGACGTGAAGCATTAATAAACACCGACACGAGACGTTTTAAAATTCAGACGAGCGACATGGGAGCCCCCCCTGGCAGGGCCTCATCTCTCAGTAAGTCCGTCTCTCAGTGTTTGTACCTCGAAACCCTTGCAACCACGTCTCAGTGAGTCCGTCTCTCTGTGTTTGTACCTCGCAACCTCTGCAACCCTTAAAATTACGTCTCAGTGAGTATTCTTCTTTAGAGAAAGGGAATATGTTTGAAGCATTCCACAAGAAGGTTTACCTTGTTTACCTGCTAACCTGCAAGTTTGCAGTCTGCGTTTGTCGCACACCGAGGTTCGTTTGACGAAATGTAATTCTTTCTTTTTTTCCCCAGCCACCCGACCCTTATTTTTCTCTGTCTCCCTATTCTTTATTTGTGTCTTTCTTTTGCAACCTTTGCAACGGAAATAAAATTACCAGCCAATCAGTGAACACGTTCCAAGAGCTTCATGCCGACTCATAAATACGGTATTTTGCAGAACCCTTGCTTAACGGCCAACGGAAGAGGAATGAACTCTGGAACGATTATAGTTTAGAACTGAGTGAGTCAAGTTCCACTATAAGGGAAAAACTGAACTGGAGCATAATTCATTTTTTTTCCATGCCGATCTGTAAACTTTATGATAATTCTCTGAATTCTAACTTATCAGCACATGAAATTAAATTGCTGTCGTCGCATGACAACGAGATCCTTTCTAGATAAAATTTTTACACATCCGCGTGATACTGATATTCAAATTAACGATATACGTGTACCGCGGAACAAAAACACATTAATGAAGGAAATCGATTCTAGCTCATTTATCCTTTTGACGAGGGACTGAAAAGGTGAAAAACCCGCCTGATTCTTTGCACTTCGAACTCTTCACTCGCCAGGCAAAGGAAATTTGTAAGTATAGTTTTGCTTTTCAGTGGCTTCCCTTTTTTCAAGTTGATATATTGTTGAAATATAAAACGTGAGCTATATAACAGTTAGTTGCCTCCTCCAATTCTCTCTTTATAACGGAACGACAGTTTGGGCGCTTTATAAGCTTTTAGAAACACTCAGTTTTTATTCAAACATTTTACAAGCGACATGTTTTCTCAGTTGAAAAAAAGTGTGCTTTTATCCTGTGAAATTCAAGGCCAGGAAAGCAATCACATCTGAGGGTGTGTCAAAGCTTTGGGCTGCATACTGCATTTTGTCTTAACAATGATGTTTGAAGTAATCTAACCGGGTCTAAATACCCTTTTCAATGAAATGGTGAAAGGTATGACAACAAACGTTGAGAACCTATTAAACAATCTTAATGAGATATACTTTCTCTGAAGGGTTACAAACGTGTGGGCCTGTATGATTTACTTCCCGGCAGTGCCACTAGTTGTAAACGCCCGTGGACACTAACTTTTATAATGCTTTCATAAAATTTCTTACTTTTCATTAAGAACATTTTT
This sequence comes from Porites lobata, assembly GCA_942486035.1. Taxonomy (NCBI): domain Eukaryota; kingdom Metazoa; phylum Cnidaria; class Anthozoa; order Scleractinia; family Poritidae; genus Porites; species Porites lobata. The sequence goes on from CALNXK010000291.1 coordinate 259,453, forward strand.
GTACTTTAATGGCATTATGCTTGCGTGATAGTATTAACTTTTATATTGTAAGATATTGTCTTGATTTGTACGTGTATTTATCATAACAGGAAAGTTTAACTGTAACAAAAGATAGTAATACATGCAAGGGAGGTAACTCTACCATTTTTTTTTTCTCGAGTTACTCATCAAAAGAAATGAAGCTGATGACAATGTATTCGTTGTTTTTGGTTCTCGTTTTTATCTCAGGAGTGAACGGCCAGAACAGGGCGAATATCTAGTTAATTACAACGTTGGTGTTAAAGGCAAATTAAAATTCATAGGATTTGTTCTAAACAAAATGCAAACGTATGTGTGTTCTATTCTGAAGATCCCAAATACGATTACAAATCCCGTCATCCTGACCTTAATTTTCGTGCTGATCTCGTCACCCTTAATTTTAGTGCAATCCCGTCATCCCGATGTTTGTTTTTGGCCCGCATCCCGAGCATTCTTTTAATAGCAAATCTCGCCCCCATTACGCTTTAAAATCTCGAATCCTGGCTTTCAAATGAGGGAAATTCTGCATCCCGAAAAACCTATTAGGGACCCTCTATTCTAAGCTTTGGGTGGGGAATAAAGTTCTTTTTCGATTCGCGCCATTCTGCAGCTGATAAAATGGAGAAAAAACGCAAATACTCTTTCAGATACCCTTCAATTTCAAAAGAGTTTGTTTGGAAAGCGTGAAAATTTGCGCGTAAATCGCAGACTTGATGTGGCATTATGATCGAAATTTTGTTGGAAATGTGAGTAAAAATCACTGCAGGAAACATTGCACACTTACAAAAACTGTTACTCGAGGGAGATATGGTTCAACAAGTGAAAACTAGAGGAGTGTTTTGAGCTGGCTCTCAATGGAAGCCGGCACCCGGCGATTGATCGCCGCTTTTTTTGGAATTTGTAGCCGCTTACTTGGCATTCTTTTTGCTACTTTTCCCTCCCTAGTTTACAGCCCCTACATTTGTCACAGCCGCCTACTTAAACTTAGGCAGACGCCTACTTCATATCCTATTGAGAACCCTGGGCTGGGTCAGTGACTGGCGTATTTGATCCTGATATTTACTTTATACACGTCTTTTTTAGATTAACCTTTTGCATATTATGTATTTTCAGTGTACTGATTTTATGTTATCGGAGCCCCAATTACACGTCAGTCCGAACAGATATTTTCCTAAAATTGACGTTGGGTGCCCCTGAGTCATTTCTTAGTGCCTTTACCAATACACAAAATGCTCCTGTGGAGTTTATATGAAGAACCGGATATCAAAGAAATTTCATCGGGGAGCACTAAGCAAAAAACATGTTTTTGGTGATTTTTGCAAGCATAACATTTAAACTTGAAAATGTTGGCCCAACTTTTTCAAGTTCCAATCCATGTCCATCATCCTTGCCACCGCTGGCAAAAGACGACAGTTTCAATCCCTAAATACATTCTTAAATAACAAGCTGGACCAGTTTGTTTGCAATTCCCAATTATCCGAAAAAATGTTCTAGCGTTTAATAGATAGCAAATAACATGACATAGCCCCAAGCAAGCTTTAACATACTCCTATTCTTTTTATTAGGCGTCATTAAAATACGTAAATATCATCCAAAAATTCACAAACATTTAGTTAAAACTAATTTGCTCGAATGAACGACATGAAGGCGAGAATTGACCGGAATATTGCCGAATACCTGAAAAATTATAATGCAGCTATAGAAAAAAAACCCGGAAATTTGGACATTACTCCCACGACTAACATTTCATTCTTTATTCGTATCAGTATTTTGATGACATATTCTTCATTTTACACAGCCTGGATGCCAAGGAGATGATGGTAATGCTAAGATTGGGACAGGGGAAAGAGATCAAGAAAAAACAGTTCCGCTCTCTCGACACTCTCCTCTTGGAGATGACGGACAAGTTTTTGCAAAAGAGTGTTGAATGTATAATTATGTACCTTGTGAGGTTTTCAATTTGTTCTGACCGCGTAGTAGGTCATTAGCTAATGTGAACGGATTGTAACTGGATTTTGAGAAATACTGCAGAAGCGTTTGATCGTGAAACGTAAATAACTGTAGTAACCGCTTGTGCTCCCAGTCTGTAATTTGTTTTAGCAGTGGGCATCAATAAACGAAATACCTAGTAGTGAAACTTTGTGTTATTAATTGTTTGAGATTATAAAAGCAAGGCCGGACCGCGATGGTGGTTCGGCGAAGCCCCTTTAATAACTACTCCACATGTGGCTGTGTCATGGAAAAGGCAGCTCTAGCCTTTCAATAAATATTCTCCTCTGCCACCTACTCTAGTTCTTCATGTCAGTTTTTGAGGACTGTTTGCCTTATTACCCCGAGAGCAGTTGTTTCTCCAGGCCGGACGCTACTAGCGTAGCGTCCGGCCTGGAGAAACCGCACTGCTCGCAGGGTATTTGTTTATAGGACTACCTGTACAATCTCTGTTTTAAAGCGTTATTGAGAGGCAAAAAACATCCATCCTCTCTTGTAGCATAGTATCCCAGTAGAGTATATTTACTGCACAAATTTCTTCCATGTTTTTCAAGGTTACTTTTGTCTACCCTAAGGCTATGTTCACATTAGCTGTATAGCTTTTGCGCTGCTTCAAAAATCATACCAGATAGAACTTCTGTTTACACATAAGAAGGGTTAGCCTGAATTTCATCCGATTACTTCGAGTCGTTATTACTCCCTCAGTAGGAGTAATAACGACGCGAAGTAATCGGATGAAATTCAGGCTAAAGAAGGGCGATTTCTCAGAACGGAGCGAAGCTGAGCCGTGTCCGATCTCCAAAGTAAAGAGTCACTTATCGGACAGGTGTTCAGTAAAGAATGACAAGGAGTTCGTGGACTAGGTAAAAGTGTGACTCACAATATCCTCCGTTTGTCAGACTATTGCACATTTCCACACCAGGATGAAAAAGGACAGTAGGGATCTTTTGGCCAGCGCTGGACATTTGTGCTTTTATACGGAAATTTATACGAAATTTATACGAAATTAGGAGGCTTTTTCCTTTTCAAATTTTAGGGTTTTACTTTCGGAAGGGCTTTATTTATTTATTCATTCATTTCTCGGAGTTTTACCGTATTTTTTCCCGCGCCTTGACTTTTCCGGAAGTGTAATACAACTGAAATGACTTTTCTCTTCCGGTTTTCGGACAAGCTCGACCCATTCCTTCCCGTCTAAGTTCGTTGTCCCGCTGTGATCTTGATCATTCTTGCACAAGAGGTGTATTCTGCAAATTTGCCAAATTATATCGAGTGAAACATCTTTGTAATGTCTGAGGTACACAGCTTGTATCTGTTAAAGTTCCCTGTAGTCAACCGATTGTTTTTTGCTATTTTTGTTGCTTTTTTATTCCTTTTTAAGTCGATGTAATGTCGTCTGTATCAGGCATTTCTGAAGGCCGCTGACGAGGTCAAGAAATTGGCTACAGAACCGAGTGATGCCGACAAATTAGAGGTTTATTCTTTGTACAAGCAAGCTACCGTGGGAGACTGCAATACAGGTAAAATTATTATGATATTATTTTTTTGTTACACAAGAAAAAGCACAGATTTGTCATCCCGGCCTCGTGAGCTAATCCTTCTCTTACCACCATATTTGAAACGTTGAGAATCTTCTGTAAAAAGATCAAATTTATAATCACGAAGTAGTGCATAAAGTGCTGAGTAGAGTTGTTTATTAGCTTTGAAATTTATATAAAGGAACTGTTCAAATTTGCACAATTTTAAGCTCATGCGTTTAGCTTTAGGCAGTAAATTTACTTCAGAAATGTCAATTGTGGACCTTGGACTTCGGTCTACGGACCTGAGCTGATTTAAAGTGGCTTTAAAATATATAATATTTCACCAGAACGTGGTGCATAGATAATTATTGAGGTGAATAACAGCTCAGTTTTGCTTCTGTTATGCCATCTCCACGATCAAGTTCAGTTTTTGCTGTGTGGCCTGGTTCAGACCTGTTTCAGGCTTTTGCGAGTGTGTTTTCTGGTAAATTGAACAAATTGGAACAAATGGTAAACACAATTCTAGGGCAAAATTACCTATCCTGAAGTTTGCTTACCATTATATTTTACCCAAACCATGAACCAACCAGTTTGCCCATGTAAATAATAAATAACTAGAGATTTGTCAAGTGGATAGCATCATCTAAATTTTGAATGACCAGGGCCTGCCTTATCCTGAATGGAGAACACTTTTGTGCCAGAGGTAGGGTTTATGGATGGGGAAAACTGAAAAGAGTTGCACTTTTCAGCTGACACTGACAACTGTCAATGTAGACAAGACTTAGTTACATCGTTTTCTGCAGGAAAATTGCTCTCTCCCTCTCCCTGTCTGTCCAAGTGGACAAGCAATATCATTTGAATTAAAAATCTACGTACATGTAGCATGATAAAACAGCCAACATTTTTGTGACACCACCACTTCTTTCCCCTGCAAAATGACATCTGAGAAACTAGTGTAGAAATTCCATACTGGTGACATGTAACTACCCAGATCTGGGTAGTGCTTCTAATGGTTGAAAATTTGCTTCCACACATTAGAAGTATTACCCAGAGCACAGAGACCTGTCTTCAGTATTGACTTTATGCATTCTTTTCTCAGACATCATTTTGCACAGAAACCAGCGGTAGCGTTGCGAAAATAAACCAGGGGCACCCAACGTCAATTTTCAGAAAATATCTGTTCGGAAAACGATTTGAGATCTAGAATTTTCAGAAAATTTGTTGTAAAATTTCTTGCTTGCCTGCCTCTCCTAGGATTTTTGAACGTCTAAGAAGTGGTATAATTGCCCATTTTAACGGATTTTTACCCTAAAAGGGTCACCTAGAATTTTCGGGAGCCTTTTTTCTGGCTGAAATTTTTGAAAAGTTAAGGTTTGATCCATATAATTTTCGGATCACTAGACTTTCAGCTAGGAAATCCGAACAGATGAAAAATTTTTAGGGGATAAAAATATGCCTATTTCTACCATTTAAATACTAAAATATGTTCAACAATGCTATGTTTAAGTGGTTTTAAACTATATTCTCGATGGGTGCCCCTGATCAACATCAGCTGTTTTCTCAGGCAAAAATCTATAGTGAAGAGAATGTTTGATCAAGAAAGTTGCCTCTTCAAGTTATTGGGTGCACTTTTTTGGCAAATCCAAAACCTGGTCTGTGATCTCCTTTGCCACCTAAAAAGTGAAAGGAGACATGTAAATATACAAAATATACACTTCTTCTCAGGCCAATTAGTCAAGTAGAGTCAGTGTATATATGTTGTGGTTCAATTTTATCCTTGGTTCAAATTTTCTCTTCTTTTGTTTCAACCTCATGATCATGTTATTATCATACATTACCATACCCAAAAACAAAAGAAAATATGAACGACGGATAAAATTGAACCACAACATATACATTAGAGTGGTGAACAATATACATATAATAACTAAGTAATAAAGCAGAAAAAAGTGATTGGTAATTTATTACATAGACTGAATAAACTGGAGCAGACATTACATAGGTATCAAAAAATGACAACTCAGGGTTTAAAACCTTCTACGAATATAAAAAGATGAGAAGCATGGAATTAATGAGTTGTAACTAATACTAATCACAAAATGGCAACACTAACATAGGCTCAGTTAGGATTTGGATTTGATCTGAAGAATCCACTTAAAGTGTGGACTTAATGGACTCTTGATCCATTTTTGGATTCAGAAATATCTGGATTTGGATTTTCCTCAAAAAACGCACCCATTATTCATCCTGGTATGGACTGCTAACATTTCTCACTGCACCAACAATAGACCTTTTTACCGATACAGTGGCAATTTTGAATTAATTCTGTCCAGGGGGCATGAGCACATTTCGTTTGTATTTTCGAGCGCTTTTCGGGACATTTTTTCTTGAAGTTTTCTTAGAATAAGATTGTAATGGGAAAAAAGATCCTTGTGCCGTGTTTGGATGTAATAATGATCGCCTTTTTCTAGTTTAGTATTAGAAATATGGTCTTTCACTGCATATTTCTCGGGAAAAAGGCGATCATTATTACATCGAAACACGGCACAAGGATCTTTTTCCCCATTACAATCTTATTCTAAGAAAACTTTAAGAAAAAATGTCCCGAAAAGCGCTCAAAAATACAAACGAAATGTGCTCATGCCCCCTGGGCATCCTATAATACTCCTTAAATTGAATTAATTCAATATGGCCACCGTATCGGTAAAAAAGTGAGTTAACTCTTGCAAAGACTTCTAGAACTGTTACTGGAGACAGAGAAGAAAAAGTGGCCAATAGCTGACTGGTGCATCCCCAGTAACAATAACAGAAGTCTTTGCAAAAGCTAACTGAGACCAGTTTCCTTCTCGATTCTAAAGTGGTGAATGACTTTATCAGAGAAAACAGCCAACATTTCGCTACATCACCACAGGTTTCTACACAGAATGATGTCTGAGAAAATAGTGTAGAAATTCCATACTGATAATCATAAGGCGTTACTATCCAGATCTGGTTAGTGCTTTTGATTGGTTGAAGCAAATTTTAAGCCAATCAGATGCACTACCCTGATCTGGGTAGTGACGCCTCATCAGTATGGAATTTCTGCACTAGTTTCTCAGACATCATTTGGCGAGGAAGCCAGTGGTGGCGTCATGAAATGTCAGCTGTGCACCAGGGATGTCACTAAGAGCCAGCTGTGGGCTAATTTCACCGGCTGAAAAAGAGCTTACCACCAGCTCAAAGTACTCTGCAAAACAATGACAAATGGTAATTTTGAAGATGCAGTTGAGTAAAAAAGCTGGCTTGACTAATAAAAAAGCCTGCTTATCGTTTCCTTAGCTACTGTACACCCCTGACAATGACAGCAGTGCTTTGGATCAAAGCCCACCAACCTTGAGAGAGGTTTGTTAAATGCTGACACAGTGTTACATTTGCCCCACTTGTTAAATTGAGCTTCTCAAGAACAGCAGTACAAGGTTGAAACGATGAGATCAGTATCAAAGTGACTAGCTATCGGGAGACAAATGACCAGCTTTTAATGCACCAAGACTCACATTTACAATTTCATTTCTCAAACAATGGGATTATGTCCTTTCCACAGCAAGACCTGGAATGATGGATTTTGCTGGAAAAGCAAAATGGGATGCCTGGAATGGAAAGAAAGGTAATATTAAAAATTTTAATTTGGAATGATTTACTTCAAATGCCTGAAAGCTTTACACCACCAAAGCAAGTCCCAATAGGGAGATTAAGATTTATGTTTGCCATTTGGCTTAAAATGGCAAATGTCAGATTCAAGTTGAGAATTTCTCAGAATAGAAAATAAGCAGATGAAAACTGTCCAGAAGAATTCTTATGTATAAAACTGGCGTGAAACTACTTATTTTTTAGTTTAAGTACTAAAAAGGTAATGACAATTAAGGGAATTCAAAAATGGTATAAATTCATGTTTGCCGTTTGGTGTAAACGTGAATCAGAAATCTCTCTAATATTATTGTTCTTGTAGCTTCTGAGAGCAGTTGCCGCATGAAACTTGATGTCTGTCCCAACATCCTATGTCTACTGTTAAAATACAGAGTTTGACAGGGCTATCAGATATTAGCAGTTTTGTTTGATTTTAAAATTATGCAACAGGCCCCAGACCAAGTTGTAAAAAGTAAGATTAACTGTTTTGATGTGAAGCATATGAAATAATTCATTTTTGAACTGCGGTTGTAGATGAGAGTGAAGAATGATCATCGCAGTAAATTTTCCAATTTAAGCAATCGGAAAGAAGAAGCCTGAAAAAATCAGGGCTTCAACGGGATTCGAACCCGTGACCTCCGCGTTGCTGGTGCAATGCTCTACCAACTAAGCTATGGAGCCACACATTGGGAGCGAGGTCAATTTATTGAGTTCATCAATTCACTCCTTACCGGGGACATATGAACTCAATAAATTGACCTCGCTCCCAATGTGTGGCTTCATAGCTCAGTTGGTAGAGCAACGCACCGGCAACGCGTAGGTCACGGGTTCGAATCCTGTTGAAGCCCTGATTTTTTTCAGGCTTCTTCTTTCCGATTGCGTAAATTGGAAAATTTACTGCGATGATCATTCTTCACTCTCATTAACTGTTTTGTTTACCTCAGTGCGCTAACTATACTTCTGATTGTATGTTTAATAATCTGTTGAACCTCCCACAAGCAGCCACTCAAGATGCGAAGATTTAGTGATTGCTTACCGGAGGTGGTCACTCACGAGGATCAAACTGCAGGGGATCTTTCCCGTAAATAGGTCCCGACACATCTACTTTTTGGCACAGAATATATTTTTTTTAGTTTATGTTGTCACTGAAAGTTTTTCATATACTCTGAGCGGAGCTTTACATACAGCAAACAAGGAGACACACCATGGGTCAAGAGGTCGCTTACAAGAGTTTTGAAAAACAATGAGGAACTATAAATCCAGCTGGCCAAAAAGTACCGTAAAATTCCGAAAATAAGCCCCTCCATGTATAAGCCCCAGCAAATATAAGCCCCCCAAAATCGTAACGCAAAAAACACTCCGTTAAATCGCCCCTCCGAATATAAGCCCCCCGGGGGGGCTTGTACTTGGAATTTGCCCTCGAATATAAAGTGAAACAAAGCAAAGATGGTAAATTTCCTTCCCACTACAAGCTAGCCCAATCGATTTTGAAACGCAAATTTCCCTCCGTACATAAGCCCCTCCGAATATAAGCCCCTCCGAAAATAAGCCCCTCAAAAAGGGCCTTTGAAAAATATAAGCCCCGGGGCATATTTTCGGAATTTTACGGTAGTTGCGATAGCTTTTGAAAGGTGGTTGTTTACGAGAGGCTTTATTGTAGGGTTTTGACTGCGAGAGTCTTTCTCAAATCATCATATAGGTCACAGTGAATTAATATGTGCATTTTATTTTCATTACCATTATTCTTATTTCTTCTTCTTCTTATCATCATCATCATCATCATTATAAAAAAATTAAATAAAAGGGGATTGTTTTCTTATTTGTTTTCTCAGGTATGAGCAAGGAAGATGCTGAGGCTGCCTACATCGCAAAAGTGGAAGAGCTTAAAAAATCTTGCAGTTGATTTTCATTTTTAGCTGAGGCCAAGAATAAAGCAGTTTTCTTAGAGAGTGTGTGTGTTTGAGTTTTTCCTTTTCCTTAGTACATAATATTTAAATAATTTTGCATACACATTATCCCCCGCTTTTTGATTTTTTGATTTATGGCCATATACAATGAACCCTACAAAAGAAAAAGGTTTTACAGAAGATTGAAAGAATACCAAGCTTGAGGAGGCTTCGCTTGAGGTTTCAACATGGCGCTTTCGCGAGCAAATTGCACGCTCAAAGAAAACGCCTGCACTGCAGGCTACATGTACGCTTGAGGAGCCTCATTGTTTTGTTGCTGTTGTTGTTGCTGTTTTTTTTTTCGTAATGTACATCGCTGGTTTACATCTGGTGCCAAACGTTTTAGATCTGATAGCAGAAAAAATCTCAGAGGTGGGTGAGTACTCCCTATAATGGCCTATGCAGGGAGGCTCCGCCCGAATAGGGTACACTTTTCAGGCTTCGGGCATAAAAAAGAGTTGAATTCCAAGATTTCAGGTATATAAAAGAGTAGGAAAATCTGCCATTAAGCAGAGAACTACCTTGGGGCCTGGGTACCACAGGCTTTTCATGGGCGTTTTCCGGTTTTGGTCAAGTTAAGTAAGAAAGAAAGAAAACTTTATTTACTGAGGGTGGAGTACATTAATTACCGGTAGCCCGGTAGTTTTCATAATGGCCCTCGAAAAAGAGAAATTGTAATAAAAACTAGAAACATTCTACTAATTCCAAAAGATCCTACTTTTTTTTAAGATTTTTAAAATTCAAAAAAGTCCTAGTCGTATTAAAATGGTCTAATAACGAGTTTTCCTCGACAAAATTGTTCTGTAGCATTTTCCTGAAATTTGTATGGGACCTAATGTTTCCTGTATGAGTTACCCAAATTATTCCATAGACGACCTGCACTTGAATGGAAAGATTTAAGCCCCGAGTTTCTTTTACATGATGGTGTCAGAACGTCATTGTATATAGCAGATCTGGTACGATAACCATGTGTAGACCTGACATGTTTAAAATATGAAGTAGAATGTTCAGGACAGTGACCCTGGCTTACTTTATGTAGCAGTAAGAGTTTTCTAACGCGTATAATGTCTATGGGCAGCCAAACTAACTGGTCAATAAGTTCAAGCGAGCTATCATTTATGGTGGCGTCCAAAATAAGTTTTTGTAGTTGTAATAGCCTTTGAAGGTTAACAACGAACAGCTACCCCAATTAAACGGTATAACAGTACTCAAGAATTGGCTTAATAAGGGCATTAAATAACATTTTTCTGCATTCAATAGTTAAATAGACTCTTGCTCTCTTGAAGAGGCATATTCTAGAGGTCAGCTTTTTTATTAGATTGTCAACATGTAAGTCCCACGAGAGGTTAAGATCAATGACGACACCAGGGAGCTTTTCTCCTACTGATTGCCCCAATCTTGTATTGTCAATGGAAAGTTCTAATGTAGTTTTTTCACTGTGCTAGAGCTTCTTAGCAGAACCAATGAGTAAGTGCTTGGTGTTTTTGATGTTAGGTTGCATTTCATTGAGTTTAAACCAGCAGTTCGCTTTGCTTCGACCCTCATTTTACGTTTGTTGTATTTCAATGCAGGTAGTTCCACAGGCTTTCCACTTGACAAAAAAGTTGTATCGTCAGCATAGATGTCCACTTCAGTTTCTTTCAGCAAAAGAGGCTAATCGTTCATATGGACAGAAGAGAGGTGAGGGCCTAAAATGGAACCCCGTGGGACTCCTCTGTCTAGCCTTGCGGGACTGGAAGGAACGCTAGAGACTGAGCAGACTTGTCTAGTGTGATACTTGGCAAGCTTTGCTATGAGGATATCGTGACTTACTAAATCAAAGGCTTTACTGAGGTCTAGGAAAACTGTTCCTACTGGATCACCATTGTCCATAGCCTTTAGCCATTTTTCGGAGATGTTCAATAGTGCAGTTTCACAAGAATGGTGGGAGCGGTAAGCAGATTGATTCTTAGAAGATACGCTGGTGCTACATGTCGTTCCAGAGGTCTATAGACAGTATAGGCAAGACCGATATAGGGCGATAGTTGCCTCTTCCATTCGGTGAGCCCTTTTTGTGAAGTGGTGTAACCTTGGCTTCTTTGAAGGTAGCTGAAAAAACACCTTGACTGATGCTTGTGTTGTAAACATGCGCAAGACTCGGCAATATTGCTTGTAAGGTGTCCTTTAATATGCGGATGCTGATACCATCTATTCTTTTTGCCTTGTTTGATGGAATTTTTTTCAGATCTGCTTCAATGATTTCTTTAGTAATGGGCGGAATGCAGAATTGAACTTCATCATTTATACCAAGAGAGAATGAGCTGTTTATACGGTGTATTGACAAAGTTACGTTTAGCAAAAGAGCATCGAGCTCAGACTTTGTGGTTACGGGACCTTCTGGTGGCTCTGATGTTACGTTTAACGAAGTAACATATTCAGTAAAGGCATCCGCAATTTTCGCAGGGTCTTTTATGTGTTCTTCGTTAACTTTAATAGCGATTGGCGCTTTGGAAGGAGGTTTATGTATGTTTTAGCAGCTTCCAAAGATTTGTTGAGTTATCTTTGTGTTTAAGAATCTTTTCTTCAAAATAATTTCACTTTGCATTGATAATCAGTTTAACGACCTTGTCAGTTCTGGCTCTTTTGTACATTGTTAAGTGCAAATGGTAAAGTGCTTGAAAGATCACCTCGCACAAGTTCCTTGGTGTGTGGATCCAAGAAAACCTCTGATCGCGTAACTAAGGCGGTATCATCGTGCATTGCAGCGCTATCAACACTCAAGAAAATCAGCAATATGGCGCCCTTAGCTTTAACATTTAAGGAAGCAAGTCTTAAAGTCTTGACGTGCCGGCCTGCAGCCGTCCTCGAAGCATCTCGCGAGAAAACCCCTGGTACTCAAGATAGCAAAGAACAAAAGCGATTGAGTCTTCAGTCATTTTTCAATCGGAGAAGTATGGAAGATGAACCTTTTCTGAAAAAAAAAATGATAGAGAACATAGAAGACATATATGCTCTATTGTTAAGGGGTTGGACTTCGGTACGGATCCTCTCCGATTAAAACTACTGTGGAGTCCCCCCAGGGTTAACTTACAAGTCCCCACACTATCTCAATGATAGCAGCATGAACAAATCAGCCCGCAGAGTGGAATTACTTCCATTATCAGACAGCTATCCCCGTGGGAGGGGTGCTTCCTATATAAATGGCCTATACGGGGAGGCTCCGCTATAAGTGGATACCTTTTTTACGAAGCTGTTCTTTACTGTTCTGTGGCTCCTTCTGAAGCCTTGATCTCTGGGTTTGCGACAACAGAACAAGAACTAATGTGGTGGTTTGAGCCAATTGGCTCCTGTTTGAGTTCAATAACCAATTCAAGTCCTCCTGACGATTTAATTATTTTCCCAACCTTGACGGCGTCTAGAGAAGAGTGTCGTTATGGCGCAGATGGCGTCGATCGAGGACTTAATGTTAATCTTTAAATCTGAATAAAAAAGCTTCTTACGTGAAAAGGGCCAAAACGCAATTTTACCGGGTCCGAGGAGCTGAAAAATCGCTCAAAACCCAGATGGATAATTGTAAAAAAGGAAGAGAAGGGCAAAGCAAAAGGAGCAGAAGAGGGAGAGTGACAAGCAATGGTCTTACTCTCATTTTTTTAAATGTCTACCTTGGAGATAGCGCGAGGATACAGCCCTCTCATCGCCCCTAGTCGCTGTGGGACCACGGCGACGAAGAGTTTTGAGAGTCGGCTGCATTCGCAGGCTGAATAACAACAACGACAACAAAAATGATTGATCAACAAGAACCTCACCGCAGGTACGTTTCAAAAATTCAACTTGATATGTCGGTCTTTACGTTATAACAGTTGTAAATAGTGTGGATGGAAGGATAATTATACAAACCAAATCTTATCTGTGTCTCTGTGAGAGCACTAAAAGAAC
>CALNXK010000291.1:277500-474058 GCA_942486035.1 Porites lobata
ACATATCGAATTGCTTTCACGTTGCTAATTTGTGGAACTTTTAGCCGGCGTAGTACGTAGTTATACACCCAGGAACTGTAGCATGCTCAGAGTTAAAGCCTCAATGAAAATGTATTCGTGTCACACATAATCTACGGTAAACAAGACCCTCAGGACTAAACGACTTAATTTTGAATTTGTGGTAAGAAAAAGCGAGCAGTTTTTGGCACTTTGTTGGGTGCGCTTTTCTTGTTTTTGCTACGGAATCGGTCGTAAATTGTGATTAGCTAAGGGAAATAATTATTGTGTCAGGTTAAGTAGATTTTAGTATTGGTCTCTTTACCAACGCAACTCATGCAATAAAATGTTCTATTTATTCTTGTTTAATCACATGGATTTTTTTTACAAAGGCCAGTTTGTTCCTCCTGTTCAGTGTTGTCTGTTAAAAATGTGAAAACATCTAAGTTTCTTGTCTTGCTTGCTCCTCTCGCCTCTTATCTATATAAATCTGTCTCAACACAACTTCCTAAACCGCAACTATTTTTGTTCCTTGTGATTTTTTTCTGCTCGCGAGAGAGGTTATGTAGTTTTGTTTACAGACCTCATGTTTTTGAATAGAACTATAATATTTTACATATGGCTGAACTTGTTAAATATTATTGTCTCTTCTCTATGCAAATTATTTTCACTGCCAAAAGCTCTTACTTCATCGATAAACTTATTACAGCTGACTGGGTGCATAATATACACTAGTGGTCATCTCATTTTATGTAAACTAATATTTAAAGCTTATGTCAAGAGTTAAGTTCTTATCTCGATTTTTGAATGATCTTTCGACCAAACGAGTGCGAATATAAAGTAAAGTCCTTTACCTGATGACGTTGATTTTAGGCAAATTTCACTCTATCCTTATTTAATTAGGCAGTTTTACCTTCAGAAGGAAATAAGGGCATTTCTTGTTATTATTCGTCAAAAACGTTTTTGCTGTCAACGAAAATAGGTGATAATGTGTTCCATTTTTTATAATTATTATTTTGGAGTATTTACATTGTCCAAAATCATTCAAGTTACTAGTAATTAAATAAAAAATTCCTCTTCACATGTGCTCTAGCTTAGAGCTTCCTATTTCTCAAAGTACATTATTTTTTCCTAGTAATGGCTTGACAGAAACTTCCTGTTCTATGCAAATTAAATGCCGCCAGTTCAATATTTTTCTAATTTCTTATTTCGATATACCAAATGAACAGTTATCCCATTATCTTAGTCTTACCAATCATTCAGTTTTTAAGGTAGCACGATTCAGATAAATTTTGATCCTATTTCTCATAGCTATGTGTTTTCTTGAGATACATGCGTTTCATCTATTTTACAGTTTTCCCTTTCCAAAGAACATTTTTCTAAGTTTAGGTAGAAGTGACCAAACTTTTAAGAATATAGATGTACATGTACATGTACATTTACTAGGAACAAACTTCATGTTTCAGGAAATCATTACTGGCAGTGTTAAAGAAATAAGCAGAGTAACCAGAGATATATCAAAATGTAAGATCTAGAGAGAAGAATAAAAAAAGAAGAAATTTATGAAAAAGAGTTAATGGTCTCACAGCCACAACAAATTATTGAATTGCAACCTTAAATTTATAGCACCCATTTGAGAATAATGCCAAAAGAACCAGCCTTATTGAAGACAAAATGGCTGACTTGCCAGTAGATTATAGACCTGATTTTGCACAAAACTCGAGTAGAGGTAGACAATTAAACTTAGCTCCTCAGAAATTGTGTAAGTGATCATCAAAGTCCTCATACATTACTTCAGAAAGAACAACAACATTCCTATGTATAGAATTGCCTTATACAGTTTTCACTATCCAGATTTCTTCTCCCCTTAAAAAATATTTTTCTTGTACTCACAACAAGTAGTCACAAAAAGGACATCAAAGTGGCAATTTCGTCTTCGAATGATCACTTTGCACAAAGGGACTAGGGCGAGTTTCAAGACCGGCACCTTTTTAGTTGGGAAAAGTTATCATAATGGCAATTAAAACCATTTAAACTACAAAAGAGGCTTTTGTTACTATACCTCTATTCAGGCAACTGGTGAAAATTACCGCCACTTTTTATATCGTTATGTTATGTGCAGTAGGTGATATGCAGTGCAAAACAAGGGACTTACCTTAAACAGTGGATTACAGGAGGTGCTGAAAAAGCTCTGATTCATAAACATTGTAAGAATGGAAATACAAGTGTCTTTCATTTTTTTCTTCATAGATGTCCTCAATGGATATAATGGCACCATATTTGCTTACGGACAAACATCCAGTGGAAAAACCCACACAATGGAGGTATGTTTCTTCCTTAAGTTTATGGTCATGATCTAGTCAATCCTTACATACTGCACTAATTATTACTTAGAGTCATTTTGTTCTCAGATGAGGTGCTTATATGTAAAATGGAAGATACGCCCAAAGCATGTATAATATGATTATTCAGCTTAACAGTGTATGTTTGTGCAACAGCTAGTGTTGTTTCAATCATCCAATGTTATTGATCATTGATGGAAATTTTAAGTGATCTGCTAATCGATTGTGGAAAATGTGCAATCATTTATTTTAATGGGAAAAAAATTCTTGTTGGCAACTAAACGTATAAAAACTTTTGTGTTGCCTTTTTAATGGTCTCATAATTAAGGAAGAAGAACAGAGATTTTGATCTCCCAAAGGCAAATTCTGAACTCCCGGCTCGATTTATACTCGTGCCACAACCCTCAGGACACTCTGATCACACTTAGCTACTGGAAATCTATCAATATGTCGAGAATTATCATGGCTAATTGATTATGAATACACTGCATTAATAACCAGAAAGCAAAAACAAAATGATCGCACACCTAAAGAAAAAGCCACCAATGCAGGCTACTACATCTTCAATGTAAACAGTTGATATCTGCTGCTGACCTGTAAACCACATTAGTCGTGACAGGAATCAAACCCCGACTTGTACAATACACACTGTATTTACTTAAATTAACCCTTTCAAACTGCCAAATATGACCAAAGGCAAATTCGACAAAAATCCCAAATTTCATTTTGTAACATGTTTTAAAACAAATAACACCACATGAAAGTACTTCCAAAGAGATTTCCTTTGAATGGTCGCACCATAGGATTTGGTTCAGAGAATCAAAAGTTAGAACCACATACGAAATAAATAGTACCATGTGAAAGTACTGCTGAAGAGATTTAATTTGAATGGTCGCACCATAGGATTTTGTCCACAGACGTAAAAGTGAGAACCACCTCACAAACGCCATCATCCACTCTGGCAGTGAAACGGTTAAAGTGCCGCCCCCAATTAAGTGTGGCCCTTGAATACTGTAATATTTCCTTGAATAATAGCTGTCCCTCGATTAATCGCCTTTACCCAAACTTATTTGATGGCAGTGTCATCAGTTAAGTGTTACAATGTACAGTACATGTACAATGTATGTGCTTTCATTCCTTTATTCTGTGCTTATTTCACTGAACTTTCCTGATGTTTTGTTCATTGGCAGGGTTATCTTAATGATCCAGTTAATCAGGGAATCATCCCCAGAATTGTGCAAGATATATTCAATTACATTTACAATATGGATGAAAATTTGGAGTTTCACATTAAGGTTTGTACTTTTTATAAGAACGTACACTGTGCTACTCTCATTGTTTTTTCTTCTTTGTATAAATAGTACACTAGTAGTAGAGAGGCCAGAAACAACTTAACGGTTTTAATGTTATGATTTTTGTTTCAATTAAACATTAATGTATTGGACTGGTAATATTCTTTTCTCATTTTAGGTTTCTTATTTTGAAATTTACCTTGACAAGATCAGGGATTTATTAGATGGTGAGATCTGTTTTATTTCCATGATATCAATTTGTCATTATTTTGCATTCAGTTTTCCACCTACTTTTATTTAAAGATGATGTGTACTGTACATACTCAGACTCGATTGTAGCTCGAAGAGGTGGTCTGTCAATCATTATTATAATTGGTCATTGATCAAAACCCTTAAGCGATGTGATGATTGGTTATGAAAACTGTCGAACAATGAAAAAATTATTGTTAACAAATGAAAATATCAAAACTTGTGTGTTTAAATGGACTCATAATGCAGCTATAATTTATTGGTGACCCTTTTCTCCTACTTTGTTTGCATTTGTTGTGTGCTGAAAACAGGGCACAGTGGCCATGCTTAATTTGAAAATGATCCACAGCAAAAAAAAACTCAAAAGATTTTAATGCTTTGACTTGACACAAGTGAGATTTTTTTTATCATAATCAGTGATTGGCTGGTTGTGTCTATCCAATGTTGTTTTTGATGAAAGCTACCTTCCGTTATTCTTTGGGAATTTTATTATTGTAGATATAAATTAATTTGCTGGTGTAACTCTATAATTCATAGGGTGAATATAGTCAGTGCACTTCCAGTTTTGGCACAAAATAGGTTCAGAAATGTTTTTGAGTTTAAAGGGGAAAGTTACCACATTTAAATGTGGAAGAATACATGCACGTTGTACTGTGAATAACAATGGAGACCTCACTATTCAAAACCAGAACTGATGGTGGGTAAGGGGGCAGAAGCAATAATCCTATTAATATTGTGCTTCATGCCACAGAAATCCTGTTTAGCTGCAGTTCATTGGCCCCATGGCTCATTTTTGCCTTTATCTTTTATCTTGCATCATTGCATCAGCAATTTTATTGACATTTTCATGTCTTTATTTTTTTTAGTGACAAAAACAAACCTAGCAGTCCATGAAGACAAGAATAGAGTTCCTTACGTAAAGGTAGGAAAAAGTGAAACAAGTTTTGTTGAACCATAAGGTTAAAATAGTAACTTCTATTTCTTTGGTTCTTTTCAAAAAGAATAGAGAAAAGAAAAAGGAAGAAGCAGAAAATACAAAGATTAATATTAGTTTTGTGGTTATACATGTGCAACAATTTATATAATCTGAGAAGTATAACTACTCATGACTAATGAAACCAATCAAACAAGATGTGACAATGTCTTGATTATCAATTTGAGTCCTAATTGTCACCATTCAAATAGATGACTGTCCTGCTTGTCGTTCATAAGTTTCTTATCAGTTGCCTTTAAGTAGCTCTGGAACACTTCTTTGGAAAGCTATTAATTTTTTTTTTTTCAGGGTGCAAGTGAAAGATTTGTCTCCAGCCCTGAAGAAGTCATGGAGATCATTGATGAAGGGAAAGCAAATCGCCATGTGGCAGTAACAAGTAAGTGGGTCTTATGTACTAAGATGGGAAAATAAATATCAACCATTTTTTAGAAGGAGGGGACAGTGGTGGAAAATCTGTGGTTGAGTTGGTGATTGTAAAGATGTAAAGAGAAAGCTCTCCAGAGCATGGCCTCTCTGAGATGATGATAGGTAATTAAATTACCTATCATCATCTCAGAGAAGAGTAGAGAAGATCATAAAATAATTGCTGTACATAACAATGGCCTTTTGGCTCTTAAAGTACCTATTCGCCACTAAATGTGATCTTGTCGTTTTATCCTGCTCCAGATATGAATGAGCACAGTTCAAGAAGCCACAGCATTTTTCTCCTCCACATTAAACAAGAAAATGTGGAGACAAACAAGAAACTGAGTGGAAAACTTTATTTGGTGGACTTAGCGGGGTCTGAAAAGGTACTAAAAAATATTCACAAAGTAATAGACACGAGTGATGCAACTTGCTGCGTGGTAAACATTGTATAAGCTTGCAAGTAGTAAAAATAGGGATCGTTGGCTGGGTGCCCTGCGATCAGAGGTTTTTTTCTGGCATGGCTTTAACGTTTTCAAAGTCATTCACATAGCTTGCCACCATGTGACTTCCAAACAGTTGCCAAAAATTAGCACTTAATAAATTGCTTAATGCAGCTGGGCCATGGAGCTTTTACTTTAGTTTTACAAAATTAAAAGCTAGTATGTTAAGTTGGGTTATGACAGGTTATGCTGTTTGTATTTGTACATGATTGGTAAAATTTTATGTTTTAGTGAATCATCGTAATCTGTTGCTTATGGACATCAATGACATTAATTCACTGCCATAATAAAAATATCACAAATATGTGGATAAAGGACTGTCCTAGTGACCCCTTAAATAGCTACTAATTTTAAGTGCTGATGACTGGTGCACTGTTCCAGGCCCAAATGCAGTGTAAATGTTGCTTGTCCACATGTAATATTTTATGTGAATAAGACAAGTTTAAATTTTAACTTTCTGGTATTGCTTTGTCTTTAACAGGTCAGCAAAACTGGAGCTGAAGGTGCCGTCCTTGATGAAGCAAAGAATATCAACAAGTCATTGTCTGCTCTGGGAAATGTCATTTCAGCTTTAGCAGAAGGAACGGTATGTTTTCCTGGGAAAAAATATATAATTATACAGTGTAACTGATGGAAGGTACATGTATTTGCCTTTATGTTAAAAAACAAGTACAGTTTACTCTTAATGCAAACACAATTGATCAAGTGTGAGTTCAAGAAGGTTGGATACTGGCCAAGTTCCAATCTTCTGGTTTAATATGAAGTCATGGTCCCAGTTGGAAGCGATACTTTAGGAATTTTTGTGGATTTGCTGCTGGGATCCCAGAAACCTTAGCCTTTACCAGACCAAGTTCAGCTCAACTTTGCTTTCCTCTACTAGCTGACATCACCATCAAAATCCCTCTCTATCCTAAGAGTCACTATTTTCGTCAAACTTCTGAGGTTGATGCTTTCTTAGCTATTAAAATGAGTTGCGGTTATAATTTGCCAATTTCATTTTTTAAGCGTGTCAATTCCCAGCTTCCCCTGTCTAGACTTAAATTATCAATGAATTGATCAGTTACCTGGAAAAATAATGAATACCCAGTTCTAGACCTTAGACCCAAACTCTCTGATTTTTTATACCCTATTCCAGTCTATTGCTTGAAAACCATAGTAATACCCTTCACAGTGGCACATACTGTACCTAATATATAGACCATAATTATATGGCAGTACCCCTCCCAGGGTCACGGCCCATAAAATGCAAAAAAAAAAATGGATTGAGACCAATATCCAGCCATCTACCCACCTACCCCTCCCCTAAGCCAACATTATGCCCTAAGTGAGAAGTAAGTGTTGATGTTGGCTTAGGGTGGGGGGGGGGGGGTGTAAGTGGGCATTTCCCAGAAACGTATAATGATCCGTATGGGATGTCCAAATAACGTTTTTCTTGCAAGAGCAAAGCTTTTCCTGCTGGCTTAGGAAGCCAATCAGAACACAGAATTTGCTTAATTTTTCCCCTGATTGTGTGAAGAACAATGAACCTAATAATCAACCTCATTATTTTAACAGAAAACCCATGTGCCCTACAGAGACAGCAAAATGACAAGAATATTGCAAGAAAGTTTGGGTAAGTAATAAACCCACCTACCCCTCCCCTAAGCCAACATTAACACTTACTTCTCCCTTAGGGCAAAATGTTGGCTTAGGGGAGGGGAAGGAAGGCAGTATGATCCATAATAACTTGTAGTGATAACAGACTTTGAAGAAGTGGTGAACTACACTGTATGGGAGATGACATCATCAGCGGATCTGTAGTTCAAGAAAGTTGTATTATTGCAACCGTAGAGCTTCAAAATTACATCAATATAAAATTATTATTAGTGCTATAACAGTTCAGTGTTGTAATTTTATTAAAGTCTTTTCAAAATGGTGAATTACTATTCAGCAATTTAAGCTATGATTAACGTTAATATAAATATGATAGTCGTGGAATTTGACCTTCAATTCCTCTTTGTGGTCAGCGACAAATTTTTCCGTAAAATATCACACAGGTCAGGAGAAGAAGAAAAATGATCAGCTCAAAAGAATCTTGATTGTCAGGGGCTGATCCCCCCGGTTTGACCGTTTTACTGAAAACAATCAGAGGAAATGACACCTCCTTTTTGAGGGGAGGGGGAACACGCCCTAGCCCCCCGCCCCCCTAAAAAAAATTAACATAAATAGCGATTTTGAAACAGTTTCTCCTTATTAGGACCACAAGAAATTTATGGCCAACATTTTGGAAAATATGCATCCTGATGTTAGAGCTTTTTGGTTAAATTCTATTATTTTTCAATACAGGTGGAAACGCAAGAACAACCATTATAATCTGTTGCTCTCCATCATCGTTTAACGAAGCGGAAACACGATCCACCCTCATGTTTGGTCAAAGGTAATGTTGAGAGAAATTCACAGATGCAGTAGATACAATTCAACTGTCTACAGATCGATATTAACTGCCCGTGGCTAAATTGATCTTCATCTATGATTTCTTCAACCTTGGAACTTCAAAAACTAATAGAGTGTAGTCCATATTTCCCTGAGAGAGAGCCGAAGCAGTTATTACTTTGCGCAGGTAGCTAAAAACCCTGGGACCCCAAGCAAGACTAAGGTTAACAAATTTGTATTGCCAAGCTGCAGAGAAATCTTCAATTAGCCTGTGTGCAGGCGCTGGTTAGTTTATTGGTTAGTTGTTATAAAGCGCGCGAGGGTTACACGCGCGCGCATCCTCGAAATTTCTCCCCTTTGCCATATTAGTGATCAGCAGCTCTTCAGAACTCTACAGGGTACACAGAGCAGTTCTAAAATCAATGTTCCTCAGGCTTTGATACTGTCAATCTCTCTCACCGAGTCGAAGAAAGTTCTTGGAAAGTTTTAGATTGTCCTCCTTTATTTTGAGGTTTGAGGTTTTTGTGATGATTTATTGTTATATTTTGCCTTTAACTAACACAACCTGCAATCTTTAGAGCCAAGACCATTAAGAACGTCGTGGTTGTTAATGAAGAGCTTACTGCGGAAGAATGGAAACGGCGCTTTGAGAAGGAGAAAGAGAAAGTGGGCAAACTTCGTGGAGCGATCGGCAAATATGAACAAGAATTACAGCGTTGGCGAGCAGGTATGACATTTCTGAGGTACAGAGTTGCAAGACAGGGCTGATTGGTGGGTGGGGCACTCCCAGGGAATTATCTTGGTTATTTGAGGGGTACAAGCTCCCCGCCCCCCAAATGTCCAGCTTCCCCCTAAAAAATGTTGTTATCATTACAGTATATAGGTAACTCATCGGAAAAATCAGCCAGACGCGACGAGGTCAGTGCACATACTGGAACGTTTCTCATAATTGTGTCTCAAAATGTATCAGATTGCATCTCACCGCATACTCATTTGAAAAAATTTCCGGGGAAACAAGTATTCCCCCCCCCCTCCCAGGAAGCTCCTGGCCTTCGGCCACTCGGGACTTCTCCCCCTCGGGACTTCTCCCCCCAAACGATAAATCCTAGATAGAACCCTGACTCCGGGTGCCTGTGTGCACACAATTACTCTTAGTTCTGCGTTACTGCGCACACATTGCAAAATGGCGTCCAACAAGGTAAAACAGGTTTATTAGGAGTGCACAGTTAAATATCGAGTACCCAAGGTGTGAACACTACACCATTCTGTGCCGGTACCCGGGCACTGAGTCCTCGGGCATGAAATTTGTTCATCCCAGGGGCTCTTCTGTTGTAACTTTTAGTAGTCCCTCAGGTTTGTCGTGCGGGAGACCACGTTACTTGCGAGCGAGGGAGGTAAACGTGCGAGGGCGGAGACGTCTTCTTCTTGCTCGCACGTAATATGCTGTCCCGCGCGACAATCCTGAGGAAGAAGTAGTAGTCTTTTCTTTTACTCCTCTCGTAAACTTTCCCCAGAACGTTAAAGACGGCTCGACACAAGCCAGCGTAGCTAGCGGTTTGTTTGGTGAGAGGGAAAAACTCGCGGCTTCGCAATGCGCTTGACGAACACAGCTTGACACAAACTGAAGATAACTCACTATATTTCCCAACGCTGTCCAATGTACTGAATAGATTTCCTTCCGTAATTTCTGCTTTTTCCCCAGGTGAATCAGTTCCCGAGATTGAACAGATGACCAATGCTAAAGACAACCGACATTCCCAGGTGTTTGAGAGTCTTGCTTTGTTAGCTCCAACACAACCTGCCGTGAGCGACAAGGAAAGGAAGAAATTCGAAGATGAAAAATCAAAACTTTACACTCAGCTAGATGAGAAGGTAAGGATAAATTATGATGCTTAAAATAGTTGCTACTGGTAGGTGCGGCTTTGTGGTGTAGAGATCAGGAATAGCATTTGATTTCTTTGCTTTGACGTTCCATAATGAGTTCACAGGAATGAGGGTGTAAGGGTATCATTTATTTTCTCACAATGTACTTGTCAGAAAGCCGAATAGGGCCCTAACAGGCCCTTGACAATACAGAAGTTCATAACCCATAAGCGCCTTTCAACTTGTCTCCGTGCGTTCAAATCGACTATGAGTTTAGAAGTGTTGCCTTTGAAGAAAAGGAAAAACTGGTGTACCTGGCGCGGAGAAAAACCTCTCGGAATAAGATAAGAAACTCGATCCGCAGAGGAACGCCGGGCCGAATCAAACCTGGGTTCCTTTGCTGGGACACGAGCGCCGGAGTGCTTTCACCTCTCCGTCATCCTTGCCCCACAACAGCAGAGGCGACCACGACATCGACGGCGACAGTATAGCAACGGGAGCATCTAAAGCGTCATTATAGGTTTAATGAAACCTTGTCTTTTTACTCGACTTAGATACGGTCCTTAAAAGTTGAACTCCAGAAAGATTCTCTAGCATTTGACAAAGTAGAACGAAATGGAATAATACTGTAGCGAATGAGCTTTGAAATACCGCGAATTCACTTTTTTTAGGTGACGTTTATGCTGCCGTCCCTCTTGCCGTCGTGGTTGCTTAAACTCCTTGACATTTTGTGGATCAATAACCGTTATAGTCTGAAAGCTTGTTTTCGTTTGCGAGTGGCGAGCCGGAAGCGAGCCGTTCCTCGCTCGCCTGCAGCTCACGCTTGGCGTCTCACGATATTTCCCTAACGTAACGCTTGCTCGCAGGCTTTAACCGTCAGCAGAAGGTTAACTGAAGGGCGGGTCTAAGATACAGGTCACTTTTCCGCAGGTTAGAGTACAGGTCACCTCGATAGTGGCCAATGAACAGCATCAAAACTGTCTCCTGGCCCTAATCTTTTAACAAAATGCTCTATTAGATCGATGGGAATTTGTGTGGTTTGGTAATTTATCGATGGAGCAGTGACCTGTGGAATGTGACCTGAACTTTAGACCCAGCAAATTCGGAATCTAGCTCTTGGAATCCGGAATCCAAAGCGTGGAATCCAGAATTTAAGATTACCTTACGTGGAACGACGAATCGTTTTCTTTATATTTCCATTTTCTTTCAAGGATGACGAAATTCAGAAGCAAGCGCGACTGATTAACCAGCTGAAAGAACAGCTGAGTGATCAAGAGGAGTCGCTGAAGTCCAGCCAAGTTGACACGGAGAGACTTCAGTCCCAGATCAACACCATGCAGAGCGAGAGCGAGACATCAAAAACAGAGGTGAAAGAAGTGCTCCAAGCCCTGGAAGAATTAGCTGTTAATTATGATCAAAAGCTACAGGAGGTGGAGACGAAGACAAAAGATAATGACAAGTTATCTGAAGAACTTTCACAGAAACAGGTGCAGTATACTTGACACATGGAATTTTTTTTTCATGTTAGCCTAAAATATCAGCGTAATTTTGCCTTAAATATAATGTTTGTCATGCATCCATTCATCAGTCATAACTGTAAGTTGAATAGTAATTATGATCTATCCATTTAAAACTGATTAAAATAAGACATTTGCAAAATGACGTCATATTAGCACTAAGACCAGAATCCTTCGGGGTTTTGCTTTCTTATGCAAATTAGGGCTTTTGTTATTTAAACTTCTCTGGTGTTACCAAATGAAGGAAAAACAACTGGCCTATTATGATATGTCACTCTAGGGGCTGCTTGCAAGTAAACGAGAGTCACTCGAGGACCGCAAAGATTGCGTGTGCAGACTCAGAATCACCATAGAAAAGCCGCGGTGCTCACTAGCTATCTAACTAGTTAGACTAAAACAAATAATTCATCTAGAGACTCGAATGTAAGCACTACCTTCATCACACTTTTTGTCTAGGGGTAGGGTGGGGTTGAGGGGTTTTAAAAAAAGGCAACACCTTGACTTGCGTCGCGGTTATTTGACGATGCTTTTTTCTTTATTTATTTAATCTAACAGGGACAGCTAAGCAAAGTGTCGAAAGAACTAGACGAGATAAGGGACTCCACATCAGCGCTAAGGAAAAGGCTGGCGGAAATGATGAACAGTTTGCTGTCCGACTTAGTAAGTGGTTTGAGTTATACAACAATTTACTTTCACTTCTCACAGAATTTGTTTAGCAACTGCATGGCTAAATAGAGGTTTGTGCCTGGAGTATGCCGGACGGTTTCACTTTTAACAGCCAGCCCCTACATTGAATAACATCCCCATAGCTGGCACAACGGCGCTACCCAGCCATTAGCCCCGACACAAAGCGAAACAAAAAGAGGTACCGATCGGACTGAAAAAGTATCAGTGGAGAAAGAACAACAGGGTAGGGAGGGAGAAAAACTGGTTGCGGAAAGAAACCACGTGACAGGAACAACGAAGCACGAAGAAAAGTCAACACGCCACTGAATCACGTGAAGAATGTAGTGAGCTACCGAGCATGCTCGTACCGACCGACGGCGGATCACTATCACTGAGGACGCTCTTTGTTGTTGACCTCTTAAAAATTGCATTTATACCAGACTCCAAAGTTAGAACTACATCCATGTCTATGTCACAGGTCAAATTTGATTTCAGGGTAACATATGTAGGTTGATTTTTAATTTCCTTCGGCTCCCTGCCCTTGGAGACAAAAGAATAGGTTAAATCAAGATAAGCGTGAAATCAAATTAGACCTGTAACATCTACATATTAAAGAGTGAACTATTCGGTTAAAAGATTATTTTTTACATTTTTAGGGTGAAATTGGAAATGTTATAGGAGGAAATGCAGCTGAGATAAAGGTAAAGTAAGGCCTAGGACAAACCTTGAACTTTCCATGAGACGAACCAAACTTAGTGAGTTGAGTTCGGATCAATTTAGGTTTCGATTTTCTTTTATGTAGGTGTTAAAAGCTTATATAGCTTTTTTTCTGTTTAAATGCAGAAACCAAATATCGATTGCAGTGGCAAATTAGATGAAGACTTTACAGTGGCTAGATTGTATGTGAATAAAATCAAGTCAGAGGTCAAGACCCTGTCCGTGGTAAGTGTTGAGAATCGGCAGTACTACACAGGAGAGCGTTTAGCAAGCAGGGACTTTAAGATCCAACGACGCGACGGCGACAAGAACGTCGCTTAAATAGTGAATTTGGGTTCTTTCAGTCTTTATAGCGATTATTCCTACCCACTTACTTTGTCAATTGTAGGCGAACCCTCCTGAAGCTGAATTTCAAGGGACCAAATTCAAGCTCAGAAAGAGAAATAAAATTTCGTCGTTGCTTGTTTACGTCCTCCATAAAACGCGAAATTAGGCATTTTCACGTCGTAGTCGTGCAAAAACGGGAAAGAAATGAACAAAAAAGTGTGATGCACGTGCGAAGTTGTTGTTTTGCTAATTAAACCAATTGTTTTTTTGACGTTCTCGTTGCCGTCCGCGTCGTTGGATCTTAAAGTCCCTAATGCATCCTGTCTACATCATTGTTTCGACATCGTTTCGAAAGGCTGCAACATTGCTCCAACATTTGAATCCTGTGTTGCGCTAAAAATCGTCGTTGCGAATCGTCTCGTGTAACGTCACATAGTAGTGCACGCGAGTGAACCATACTTTTTACGGGTTGTAAAATTTCACAGCGTCATTTTGGCGGGAAAATAAGGTCGACGTGGTCATTCTACTACGCGAGGTTTAGCGAGAGTGTCGTAGTGGCAGAAACAAATTATCGAATGTTAGAAGGTCTATCATTTTGCGATCGGGAGAGAGCTTAACCCTTTAACCCTAAGATCCAAATTTGAATTCTCATTTGTTGCCCCTATTCATTTCCTACAGAAGTAGTGGGGAGAAAATGATGAAATATCAAGCAAATTCATCTTGTGTGATCATGTCCATAATTCTCATGACCGCTCTGTTTAACACTCTTAGTGCTTAAAGGGTTAACCTCCTCTAATAAAGGCAGCAGTGCTAACTTTTCTGGTGAAAAAACGTACTATGATACACTTCGGGGTGTCTATTTTTTTTACAATACTCGAAAAAAAACTTCAAATCAAATCGCGTACTCGTATTCGTTCTCATCCTCGAATCTAAGGGGCCGACCATTTAACTCTTAAGGGGGGGGAGGGGGGGATTTTGAAAAAAAATTTCCTGCAAGCGCTTGTCGGAAGAAAAAAATTGCATGCAGCACAAATGTAATAAAGAGCTTATGGGAAAAAAAGGGGAAAAAATATCCTGCCCACCATATTGCTAGGAAAAAAATTCTTGATGACCAGAAATCACCCCCCAAGAGTTAAATGGTCGGCCCCTAAAGGTCTCTATTACCCCACTACTGTAAACGGTTTACATCTTGAAAAAAAAAACGTGTAATTTGGTTCAAGTTAAACTTCTGTGTTGCCAAAAAAAAAAATGGAATGAAACCAAAGACCTAACGCTTTGCTGGGTAGCTCTCTAGGATCTGAGCCAACCGTGCCTCAGTTAGAGTGACTGGGCACTCGAGGATTTCTTTACTTGTTTTGTGTTTATTTCTTTAGCGATTCATTAACCTGGAAATAGTGGAAAGTGATCTGAAGTCATCACTTGATGGAAAGAACAGAGAGCTGAACCAATCGCAGCTCCTTATATCACAGGTAATGTACATAAATCTATCAATTCGCTATAACGACTCGCTCGTTTCTTCCAACTTTTGGGTTATGTGCCTCACATAGTCTCTGTGTAATTTAATTTCCGTATACTCATTACTTCTGGTAAGTCATTTCTCATTAAACTTTGAAGTAGACAGCTAGGATGTAAAAGTAGGCGGCGGCTTAACAATAGAGTATTGTAGACAATTTCAGGCCTTCATTCCTTATTTTACTCCTTTTCCTCAAAAAGTACAGGGCCCAGTTGTTCGAAGGCAAATTAGCGCTAACCCAGGGTTAAATTTTTAACCCGGGTCTCTCTTTCTTTTCATCAAAAGCATTTTCTCGGACAATTTTTTCTATTCTTTTTAGAGTAGCCAATCATCAGATTGTTGACAAAAAGAATTGAACTGAATTTGCTTTTTAAGCTTTCAGATCTGAATTCAAATTTCAAACTAACCCTGGGTTATCTTTACCCAGCTTTGAACAACTCGGCCCAGGGCTCAAACCTTAAAGTAGCCGGTTATTTTAGCCGGTTGCCGGAAATTAATGAGAATAAATTTTTGCCCGTAGTTGGGTGTTACCTAGACTGCGAGTATTCCCCATTTTTCCTCAGGGATAGCAGAGCGAGCGAAACGCGAGCGCTCGTGAAAATCATGGCACCGCGTGGGGTGATTTTCAAGCGCGCTCGCGTTTCGCTTACTCTACTATCCCTGAAGAAAAATGGTGACTGCTCGTAGTCTACATGTTTCTTGGTGTTGCGAAAAGTATTGTTGAATAGCTATTGTGTTTTGGAGTGGGTACTGTTGAGTGTCTTTTCAATCTTTTTTTTTTTTGTTTCTACTGTTGATCACACCAGTACGAAACACCAATAATCTACGTCTCAGTATCTCTAGCTGTCCTAGTCGTTAGTAGGTTGATATCTTATCATGGCTTTGCATCAACCTGATATACTGTATGTGTGTTTCCATTATCGATATCTTGACGTTATTACGAGAAAAAATATGTGTTAATCTCATCTATACCCTCCAAATAAAATTTGAGCGGTAATCAGAGAACGTCCCTCATATAGTTTTCCTTAATACCCCTTCTCGCCACAAGTTTACTCGAACGAAATTTCCTTTCTCTTGATCAAAATTTCACTGTAATTTACCCCGATAACTCGAACTGTTTTTTGTTTCCCTTCAGAGTTCGAGTTACCGGGGTTCTACTCTAGTTACCTGGTAAATTATTTCGACATTAAGAAAGGAGGATTATGCGGCAGTCTTTCCATGGTTCCATGCGGCCATTTTTCGCGCTTCTTTGACGTTAAGTTAGCGTCCTTTTGTTTTTCAGCACGAAGCTAAGATGAAGACACTTGAGGCAGACATGAAGGAAATGGAATCAAAGAAGAGGATTTTAGAAGAAGCTGTTGACTCACTGAATGAAGAAATAGCAAAACTGAAAGCCAAGGGTACGTAATGTTGATCGCGTGTTAAAGCTAAAGAGATTTTTAAAACTTAAGTCTGCTTCTAACTCTTTGGAGGAAAGTTTTCCTTTGTAAGAATTAGGTCTTTTCATTGAGAATTAGCGGAGAATGAGTTGAGGTCTGCGAAGCGAGGACCACCTGAAACCTTGCTTTATTTTGTAGCTCAAATGCACGCCTTGGCGCTCAAAGACAAGGAAGAGGAACACGCCGGCTTGCTTCACGATGCGGGTAAAATGCAGGTATGGTCCTTTTGCTCTTAAAATATATTCTATTTTCCCAGGTACTGGCATATGTAGCCTCATGTTCATTTCATTCTTGCTGAAACGAACTTCAAGTTCCTAAATAAAGTTTTCATTTACGTACAGTATTCGAAACATAAGTTCCGTTAAAACAGACTTGAGCACAAAGAAAACCAAACCAAATATAGAAAAATGGTCAGAAACCCTCAGAGTCATGTTAGAATTTTGATATATCGAACGTGGGCGATTGTTTTGTTGGACGCGTTCTGGTATATTTTAACAGTATAAAAATATATTTAACAATTATTCGCCGAAGGCGAAGTTAAGATTGTTGAATAATCCCCGAGACGAAGTCGAGGGGATTATTCAACAATATTAACTTCGCCTTCGGCGAATAATTGTTTTAGTATATTCACACGAAGTGATCTCAACAGAATCAGAAAGGAAACCATTAAAAAACGATTAGTTTGATTGACAGGTGAATTCATGCGTGAACACGAAGCCGTAACTCGTGGATGCGCAAAAGTTAGATCTTTACAGTATCTTCAAACATGGCAAATGATAGTTTTAATCTTTTTGTTTCGAGTTTTGTAAGCTTTAGCATCAACAGTTTAAAAGAAATTTCCGAAAATTAAAATAACTACCCAATTCTGAGAAGAAAAGTAGAGCTTTATTTGTTTCTGTCAACTCACCGTGAATGAGAAAGTTTTCTTTGTCACTTCTTGCAAATGCTGTCAACAGCGGCTACGATCAAGGTGAGCGTTGTTTATCTCCAATGTTCTTTGCCTTGTTAACTTGCTGGAACGTACAATTTTCGGAAATATTTGCCTTCCTCTTTTCTCCATAAATTAACTTCCATTTTGTTCGGGAACATCCACATTCACAACATTCACAATAAGAGGACTGTATAATTTATTCCCAACTTTTCACCTTCGACGTACACGTTCTACAGTCAATGTACACTCAACAACAATATTCCACAATCTGCCCTTTCAACACGCGATACATATGATAAACAATGACTCTGTTATATGCCTCAGCTATAGATTATACAACTAAGCATTTATCTATCAATATTAATCATGTCATGCAGTCATTGATATCCGGTTTAATCCATCGCGTGCAAACTCTAACGGTAATTACAATTTCGTGTCATTTCCCTTAAAATCACGCAACGTAGTGCTCGTTGCGTTACAAAATGCGTACTATTTCCGACACATTTATAGGGAAAATTGGTCTTGCGAGAAAACCCCGAAATCACAAAACAGTGACAAAGCGACCTCGTTTTCCTCTGTAGTGGTAAACATAGCTTCGAGCGTACAAAAAGTCAACTACAGTAAACCACTTCACAATAAATCACGCTGTTTAAACACCATGAAGTCTTTTCTTGCCTTCAAAGTCATCAGCACTTGGATATTCGTGTATTTTCAAAAAGGCCTGACTATGAAACTTTGGCAAAACACCCAGTTCACGACAGCGATTTTGTTCGGCTTAGGCGGTGAATATAACGTCATAGTCCGAGATAGCTAACCAATCAGATCGCTTGAATTACCAAGATCGCTGAGTGTGTATATACTAAATGAAAATAGGCTCGATTTACAGCCGCTGTTCTTGAAATGAGCCCGCGCTCTTCCCCCGAACAGACAGTCTTTCCTTGGGGAGGACCGAGAGAGAGCGGCGGAAATTCCGGGTTCTCGGGCACATGCGATTTTGTTGGGTTTTTCCAATTCAAAAGCCTGCTTTTCGCTAGTAGCGTCGACAAAAGATGATGCCAATAAAGAAATGTGCTACGTACAAGCGAGACTAAAGCTGAAAATTTTCGAGTATTGTGGTATCAAACGAAAGGGACCTTTAACTTTAATCGTTCTCAAAGATCTTGCTAAACGCTCGATTTAGTGTCACGAGTGGGAAAACCTGCAAATGTCGTGAGAAAACTCTACAAACCAATTAGAAAGCGTGACTTGGACCAATCACGGGAATAAATTGCGAGCAGGCCCTTTGTTTTCCAAAACGCGCGAGATCGGAGATGCTATCGCCTTTTACTTTTCACTTCTAGAAGTCGCTTGCAACTCGTGCTAAAACGTAGCACGTCATTAACTTTAAACAAAAACAGACTGCTTGCAGTCCCCTTTAAACTAACAGTAGCTAACACCAGAGCTGCCCTCGCTGTAAAAGCCTTTGGAAATTCACCCTTGAATTGGAATATCCATTTCAGACCAGACGCGCTAATTCTTCAATGAACCAATTTTCTTGTCAATAACTGTCTACTAATTCGAAGATATTAATAAATATTGAAAGCTCCATTAAAGGCAAAGAGATTCAGAAAACAACGTCGGCAAAGTTGAAAGTTTGGCAGGTGATGTGAACTTAATAGACACGTCTAAAATTCTCCTCCTCGCATTTCAGCGATTTACAAAACTAATATGTTTACAGCAAGGCGTACCATTTTTCATCCTTTTGTCGATTCTTTTTGCTTTTATGGCCAAAACCTTTGATTAGAAAGAATTTTAACTAAGAGAATCAAACTCCATCGAACTTGTAACTTACAATTGTTTAAGAAATTAAATCTGATTCCGAAAATATCCTCGGAGGTTTTTTTAATTGTTTTTAAAAAATGGCTCAAACTCGTTGTTTACTCGTTGACACTATAGGAAGACTGATGGCTTATCTATGATCGATTACTTCGACTAGTGCGGGGACAGTTGATAATTAATGTGAAATATTGCACAAAAACTTGAGAACTCTCTTACTTTATAGTGAGACATAACAAAGGTTTAAAAAGGAATCTAAATGACAGATTTAAATTTAGTTTGAAGTAAAATTTCCTGTGTTTTACTTAAAGAAAATCCCCCTAAATTATTTTCATTATTTTGAAAATAGTTTTCCACCTCGCACTTTTATGCATAAATCGTTATTAATTTTTTTTAACTTGTTTTGAAAAGCATTTCATGCAAACGAGATGAAACAATTTTCCTTATTAATTGAAAGCTTTTCTACTTGAAACATTGAAACTAGTAAACGCTTCAGGGATAATGAGTTTGAGGCTTTTTATTTAACTGATATTACACGAACATCTCAAGTTCTATAGACAAATTTCAGTTAATGTCTTTTCTGAAGGACCTTTTTACCCTACGTATTTGAATTGCAAATTGTGTCGTATTTTATGAAGATTGAACTTTTAGGGCAAAAATACCAGTCAGAAATTGTCGTGTTTAAAGAAATGAAAAGCTCCAAGTGCGAATCTCCGATGAGAGAGCTTGGTTAGAAGGTTGCGTGATTTTTTGCTAACCATCATGGGCAAACGTATTTGTTATTCTGCCATGGGATTCACAAACGACAAGTGTGGTTTGCGATTGGGTTCAGATTGTAGTGAGTCGTCAATTGAGGATATTCTAGATTCGTTAAACGATGCTATAGACGACATCTTGCGGAATGCTATGCCACGGGTCAGTACCTTAAACTTACTTATTTGCAAATGTTGCCCTGTTTTGCCCTTGTCTCCTTGTAAGTCAACTTTGTGTTTTTGAAAGGCAATTGGCGAAAATCTAATTCATTCACCTTTCTTGTTCTACAATACAAAGCCTGGACTAAAAAGACGAAAATTGGCACTCAATAATCAGTACGTACCGGCAATTACTTTATTTTTCTCGTGGAAAACGTTTGCTAGAAAAAAGTTCTTTTAAAAAATTTTGATCCTTACATCAAGTGAAAATATTACTCAATAATTTATCAAAACAGAACACTTTTTTCCTTGACCGAAGTACCCTTCCACGCTAATTTTGTGGTTGTCTATGACTTGTTCCATTTAAGGGGATGTGGTTCCCTTTGCTTAAAGCTGCGTTACTTAGCAGAAATTTTCTTTAAAAAAAACTTTTCTCAGAGCAGAGGCAAAAAAGATTGTTTTTGTTTTCGCCAATGTGTTATGTTTACGTTTCAATTTGCATGTCAGTTTAAAGATGCGAGGATTATTTATAACTTAGGTTTTTATGAAAAAATAATCAGTATACGTCTAATGTTAAAGGACCAGACACTATTGGCGATTTTTGTAATTTTTTGTCAAGATAGCTACTCGAAATTCAATTAAAATTCGTTTTATTTCTGAATTAATATTCGTTAGGAATGTTTTTTCTAGGATTGCAATTTGCATTTTTACCACCACTGTGAAAATGAACCTTATGAAAACTGAACGGAAATTGCATTATGAGAATGTGTGTTTATTCGATCTTCTTTGAGATTAATATTCTTTGGTTCATGTTTGTTGTGCCTTTGTCGACAATTATAGTCCCTATTTTCTCACTGTACTCCCCTAATTAAAGTCTTCAAATGCTTCTTCTCTTTTTCAAATGGTTTTTGTGGGTGAAAAATCACTAAAATGGACTTTTAGCTGAAGTAGTCCAATGAAGTACATTGTTAAGGGTTTTGAATCACTTTCGTTCTTATGGACATGAAAAGTTCATTAACTAATTCAGCGATAGAGTAAAGGCCATCGAAACGTGCCGAATAGCCTGTTCCCTCCCCTTCTTCACTCGTGGTAATCGCGTCCTCGCGAGGATGTCGCGTTCTCGAGCACTCGGTTTCTTTCTTCTGTTTTGCACTTGCTTACGTCAGTTGAAATACTCATCTCATTCCTTAGTCCGTTTTTTTTTTGTGTCGTTTCAATTTCAATAAGTTATTTGAATAATTGCGTCCCGAAATTTAGCCAAATACAGGCCACCAAATGATCGAAGTGTAAAAGCAACTACTTAAAACTTTGAAGGAAATTTAACCAACACAGCAATACAAAAGAAGGTTTATATCTCGATATGTTAAAAACCGCCTGACTGCAGGTTCCGTGCAGTGCTTGTTTTACGCGGTAAATTTCATAGCCACTTAATATTAAACTCTTAATGACTGGTCGCGAGGGAAACAGTTAAGTTTGTTTCCAGAATCTCAATGTTTCCCACAGCTCCGCCTCGGGAAACATTGAGATTCGAGGGGAACAAATTGACTGTTTCCCAAGGGACCAGTCTTTAAGTGATTTGTTATATAGCTGGAAATTTTGAAGCTCGGAATTCATTAAACTTCGCTGTAACGGCGCTCGTCGGTCAACGTTCGCTGGTAACAGTGCACTGTTACACTCTGACGTCATGGATTTTGCAATGTTGCCCGCTCAGATATTTCGGCGGGAAACAGTTTCATTATTAGATGTCATGTGACCTCGAAGTAACCAATGAGAGCGCGCACTGTTGGCAAAAAAACTCCCAGGGTGGTTTCCGGTTTTCCTTGAGCTTACCGGTTTTCCCTTTCAAATACGCCCCCTCCCTCTAACACCCCCCCTTTTTTTTTTCAGGTGAATAAAGTTAATAAACCCCTCTTTCTAATAAGCACTTCCCCTCTCCTCCCCTAATTATTCTTCACTAATAAATGATAGAGTTTATTAATCGTGTGGACAGATCCGGGATGGTTTATTTACCAACTGGAAGTTCGGGTTTGTTTCTGATCCTCGGCTGCATGAACTCCAACCTTCTCGTACATGAGCTTTTCCACTTGGTATTCTAGTTCTTTATGGAGAACTGATACCATCGTCTTTTCTAAATTAAATAAGTCCCCCTCTCAAGAAGCTCCCCTTCTCTATTAAGCCCACCCCCCCTCCCTCAAATGATCTTGAAATGAATGAAGGGGCTTAATAGAGGATTTACTGTATGCTGTTTCCTTGGTTTTGTCCCACGATAAATTTATCCCTGATAGAAGCGATCAAATTTCTTTAAGGCGCAGTATAAAAGCAACCAATGTGTATGATATCGTAAGAAGAAATTAATTGTTGTTCACTCGCATTTCTTGCAGTCTGCACTAGAGAAGCAAATGATCAGCCACAGAGAGGCCCACCAGAAACAACTTTCAGCTCTTAGAGACGAAATTGAATCACAGCATGCTGTTATTGCGTCCATGAAGGAGTAAGATTGTCCCAAATAACCTTTTCATATTTACACTGTTGTTTTTGTAATAGCATGCGAATTCGCTTCCCGCCGTTGGGACGTTTTGCTAAACTTTCTCAAAGGCGGGTAAGCCATTTAATTTTATTTTGATAAGAACACAACATCAGTTTATCTGATCGTGTGAGCTAGCTTTTCTCAGGACCATAATTGAGTGATTGGATGCAAATTTGCCTAGTCCTTGGGCCTCATTATTGCGCTCGACCGATGCATTTCAGGTCACGTGGTCCGAGATACATCACCGAAATGCATTACAAATGATGTCAGTTATGGGGACCTTTGCTTGACATCTGGATTAACGAACTTTCAAAGAAGCTTTTTTTTTCCTACTCACTAGTGTATCCCTGTTTACAGTATGGAGCATGTAGCTGGGAAAAAATATATTTTACACGATTGAGAAAAGTATCAGTGGAAAGGTTACGAGAATAAATAGAAAGAGAACCAGGGAGTAAATTCTTTGATCTTTTAACAAATTTTCTCTATGGAGATTGGTGTGGAGAATATGTTAGGAAAAACCTTCATGTTGGTGTTAACAGGGTGTCCTCACTTTGTAAGCGACATTTTGATATCTCTGCAGTGATATTTCATAACTTAAGAATTTTTTTTCCTGTTAACCCAACATTCTTTTTTTCTCTTTAGAACCAATCAGAAGCAAGCTTTAGAGAGGGACCACCTCATGGTTAGTGCTTCATGTTATTATGTCATTTAGTATCCATAGACGAAAGCATTCAATATTTTGCTGTCTATCTTTTTTTATGTGCTAAGATTAGTTTGCTATGATAATGCGCTTTTTTGGTTTGAGATCATGTTCTTACATTTCAATTCGTTTTCTTTGTTCAGATGGAGAATCAGGCCCTCAAGAGGGAACTTGAGGAGAAATCAGTCAGATTGGCTGACTTGAAGTAAGTCATTTCATTTCTCTTTTGTCCGACTTCATTTTCGACTGTGGTAAAATACTTTTTATCTCATTATGAATTAAATGACTCGACAGAGATGCCTTTATCGTATTTGTCTACGCGTTGACATTGTTACTCGCTAGTATAACAATTTCGTCTTATCCTGTTTATATATATATATTTTTTTCGTTTAGTGTACAAGCTGAGAAGAGAGAGCAAGCAAAGAAGGATCTGAAAGGCCTTGAAGAGACTGTCGTATGTATCTCAATGCCTGTAATAGTTTGCTGTCAATACCACTCCCTTGCGGCTCGTGCGGCTCGTGCGGCTCGTGCGTCTGTTAGTTCCAGTTGAACTTTGAACATTTGGATGCCGACATTTCAATGTTCCACAAGAGTGTGGACAATGGCAATAGTGGTCGATTTGTTAAACAGTGTCCCTAACGATTTCTATTATCTTTTTCTTGCACTTTCTACGAAAATCCAGTTCCAAATTCACTAGCAGAACCACTGTTCTCCGACACTTTCACTGCTGCAAGTGGGCTTAACTAATAACTTGATTACTAAATTAGGAGACAGCTGACATCTCTAGGGTGCTTGCTTTATTTCATTTTCTCACACAAAAGTAGTCACTATATTTCTTTCTTAACTTAGAGGATTTTTGTGATTTTAATTTCAGCATAAAGAACTCGCGACACTCTACCGACTTCGGCAGTTGTTTGTCAAAGATTTACAAGCTCGTTTAAAAGTGGTAAGTTACATTTATCGTTTGTCATCCTTGACAGCATCAGACGAATTCACTTCCCGTTTTCCACAGACTGGTTTTCTATAAGAGAATGTTCATAGCTTCTACCTTTTTCTTTCTTCAACTTTGTCCAAACGACTGCTTTAAGAGCCTGTTCATAAGAGCTCAGTTATCAAATGTTATAAATTTTATTATTTTGCGCTCAGTAGAGGGATTAATTAACCTCGTTCAATAAAAATAACCGTGCTAACGTTTCGGGTGAAGAGGGTGTCTTTTTTTTTTAGAATACAAGAAAAAAACTTAAAGCTAAATCTCTTCCTCGCAGTCGTCCTCGTCCTTGAATCTAAAGATTTGTAACAAAATTACCCGACAACGATCGCCTTTGTATGCATTTACAAGTTTTAACAGTTGTGTGGAAACAAAGATAGGAACGGCGGTGAAATTTCCTCCGCACGCGCGTGCACAAGCTCGACACGCGTGTTGTCTCTTGTAAACACGTAATTAATTGACTTTCTTTCTGTTTGTGTGTTTGTTTTTCCAGACCAATGTGGACACTGACACAGAAGAGGAAGGAGGGAGCCAAGCACAAAAACAAAAGATTGCTTTTTTAGAGAATAATTTGGACCAGCTAACGAAGGTCCATAAACAAGTAAGTGGTTTTAAATTATATCTTAAGTTTTTGCTGTTCCGATTTCAGTTGAGATAGTTCTTTTCAAATTTTGTAAAAATTATACTTAAAGTCCTTTTCAAATTATTGTCTCCACTTGTTGAAAGTGCTGCAATCTGAATGTCGGTGTATGTCTTAGTTTTGTTTTAGTTTTAACTTCCGTCCAGTTTTTGTTATTGTTTTATTGAATTGATATGGAAATCTCTCAAGTGCTAAATGCAGGACTAATTTTTCTACCTGACAAAATCGTGTAAATTTCTCTGATGCTATCCCGGGACCTCCTTAGTGAATGAATTTTTCAATAATATGATAGAGTTGACTTAAAACAGAAAAAGAAAGTAGAAAACTCCCACCAAATTCACTCTACCATTCAATTGTAATTCGCTGCATATACTTACTGTTTTAAAAATCGAAAACGACCTGCAAAACGAAAACATGTAGGAGATAATCTGGTCTCGTTTGGACAGTGAACTCTATCTATTCACAAATTATTTGACAACCGGCTTTAAAAATGCGACAAGTTCAGATGCCTGGGCTTTTTAAAAATTGCTTTAGCTCATACTTGCCGTTTTGCACTAAAAAGTTCTCAGTAAATCAACAAGACTATCGCGTAAATTTGAAAATAGGAAAAAACGGAAAGAAACCGTTTTTTTTTTTGTCAAGCGACTGTTTTACATTGGCTATTTATCCTTACTTAATATTACACTCTTACAATTGTACCTTGTTTTGATATTATACAAGGTAAACAAAGAAATAATATAGATGTTGCTTCGCGTGGTCCCAGGAGTGCCCGACGCAACTACATGCAGAGCGAAAATATAAGTTTTCAGAGAATAACAAACAGTTAAAGGAATTTCACGCACGAAGCGATTCAGACTAGTCCGATGATCGCTCAGTGTGTGAAACTCGAGTAACTGTCTTATTTCCTTTCTCAAAATTTGTATATAGTAAAAAGGTTTTAATCGCATAAATGTTTTATTCCAAACAGCTACAGGCGTTGAAGAAAGGGAAGCTTTTGAAGCAACAAATCAACGTTCTCTCACTTGCATATTAGTTATTATGGGAAATTATTTTGATATTTTCTCTTTCCTTTTTTTTGGTAATTTTGGTTTTACGAAAATGCTCTATCTAAGAATTTCTAAGAGAGAAATCCATTGTCTTCTCTTTGCTGGGGTCACATTTAAGTCTTTTTATTGGTTGTCTACGTCTTTGTGTGGAGATTTTATGTAGGAAAGAGTGCAACATCAATTAATCTTACCTTCGAGTGACAATACGGATTGTTTTTGTAACAATATGTTGAGAGTTAATACTTACATTTTCCAGTGTAATTGAATTAGAGAGTTGTATTGGATGGGTTAAAGACGTTCCAGTATATTCCCATTTTGGTATTAAAATATAGAAATTCAGGTGGACTTTTAAAAACCTCTAAATATAAGCTGTACCACGAACGGTGGGCGAAAATTAGCTTTCAAGAATATTTAAATGAATTTTTTAAACATGGATTTTGTATTTAACTGAATATGGGTTGTAAGTTGTTAATAAAATGAAGTTTCATATCACTGAGTGAAATTTTTCCCTGGACGAGAAAAAAAACCGAGAACACCCTTAGAGAAAGTTAATGGCAGAAACACCTTTTTATAGTTTTTGGTTGAAAGTACCAGCTTTCTCGATGTCTTTTTAGTCTAAATTAAGAATGTTTTCTTAAATGTATTCTTTAAAACATGCGATTAGCGAAATTTCACTTCTGAGTCTAAGTTAAAAGAACCCTTTGCGTGAATGAAAAGCTACTAGGTTCAGTGTAGCGCAACCGAATTTCAAATTTTTGAGAAAACTGGTGCAGCACAAAGTTTTTATATAGAATCAATATTGATCACGTACCTGAGTTAATGTTGTTAACAGTATTGGACTGATGCTATCGTAATCCCCTTCTTGCAGTCCGTGTGGCGACTCAGTGGTAATTAAGATAAGTGCCTTGCCTTCTGTTTTGATTTTAATCCGTTTAATTGTTTTTCTGTTTCACAGCTCGTTAGAGATAATGCCGACCTTAGGTGTGAACTGCCCAAGCTAGAGAAGCGCCTGCGAGCAACGCAAGAGCGGGTGAAAGCATTGGAGCAGGCGCTGAAGGAGGCTAAGGAAGGAGCGCAGAGGGACCGGGCAC
This sequence comes from Porites lobata, assembly GCA_942486035.1. Taxonomy (NCBI): domain Eukaryota; kingdom Metazoa; phylum Cnidaria; class Anthozoa; order Scleractinia; family Poritidae; genus Porites; species Porites lobata. The sequence goes on from CALNXK010000291.1 coordinate 304,386, forward strand.
GATACCAGAAGGAAGTAGAACGAATCAGAGAGTCTATGAGACAGAAGCAAGTAGCGGCTAGAAAAGGCGCTCAGGGACATATAGGTAACAAGCAGATGAAAACATTGTTTTTTATCGTCTTAGGATGTTTTCAGTTCTTGTTAGTCTGGGTTACAATGGTGCTTTAAATGTTCACACGTAAAAACCTTTGGCAAACTTAGAACCACCTCGTCCAGAATACTGTATATCCCTTTTTGAAGAAACTGCTCAGTAATTTTCTTTTAAATGGTCATTGTTTAGGTTTATCCACAAGGTCTAGTCTAAAATGTCGCCCGTCTCTTCACCCCACCCCCCAACGGGCGGCAAGTCTCTCTTGCCTTGCTGCCCGTAGAGGGCGGGGTTGGGCGAAGAGAAGGATGACATTTCAGACTACCACAAGGTCACGATTTACTGTCGTCTTTTACAGCATAAGAAACAATTCCATTGGAAAGTAATACTCAGTAGCTTTCATTTGCATTCTCCCGTTTTAGGATTTCACACCCAGACTTCAGTGTTAGATTTGACTTGTACATCAGCATACATCATAAACAGACAATACTACTTAGTAGCTCTCATTTATGAAAAGCTTTACCCCTCATGCATGCTTAACATTTAGAACACCATGGTCGACTAAAACAGCTCAGTCTACCTGAAAGTACCTCTCATTTCATTTCAACGGTCACATTATGGCTCCTGGGGGCCGTTTCTCGAAAGTCCCGATAATTAACGGGCTCGGTAAGCTGTTCCCGTTTACATTAAAGATCGAGGTTTCAATAGTTTTGCATGTAACATGATAAAACTATCAGTTAAAGAAACAAAATGGAGTAGTTTGCTAGCCGGGACCCGTGCTCTTATTTTTTATATTTCGATTTGAATATTTGATTTCGGGCCCGAAAAGTTACCGGGACGTTCGAGGAACGGGCCCCTGGTCGCGTTATTAAGAGGCGTCATCCTTACAAGTCGAAACTGTATTCTTGGTTTACAACTACATGACAAGGTGTCATGTTAGAGGTCAAGACAACGCAATGTCTTTTTGGGGGGGGGGAGAGGGGGCAGGGGAAACGCTTTTGTTCTAATCACCAACATTGTAGTCTTCTTCGTAACTGCTAATTGTGTAATCACGCAACGATCCTCCTCACTGGGGAAAGCGTCACGCAACGATGCGCGACGACACAAAAAACCCGACTGCATAGGAGACTACCAACATGGCTGCCGTGGGGTCAGCTGCAAAGCAGCGATTGAAACAATCCATCGTATTTCACTTTTTTATACATAGTATAATTTCGTATTTTTATGTTCCAGCGAAACCCATTCGTCCTGGACAGCAACCCACGTCTCCTAACGTCCGTCCCGGAAGCAGTCCCGGCATTGGTAGCGCCTTATTAGGAATGACACGTCTGGCTGGCGGAACAGTCATGGGCTCTAACGTTCCCAGCAGTCCAAGCACGCCGAGCCTACCCAGTTCCCCAAATGGCGCCACTATTGTGACGCCGGTTATTCGTGGCGGGAAAGGCTCGGAACCGGTTGTCACCTACAGTAAGAGGATACGAAATGCAGTCAGTACGGAGTCGCTTAATCGTCCATTACCTCAGGGGAGCCCTAGGTATGACTTTGTTGCTTACATATTAGATTTTTAGGCCATTTGCATGATGACGTTATGTTGCTACTACTGCTAGCAGAATGGATTGCCAAGTTTAAATATGAAAGGAAAAATGATATGGAGTCTGTCACTTGTAGTGGTAAGATGAAGCCATCGTGCAAATTGCCAATTAACGAGCTTTAGTAGCGACAAAACCGACAGCAGCGAAAACGTCGGAATTCGCCTTATTCAAACTTTGTCAAGTTTAAACCATCTCGCCAAGAATGTCAAATGTAGTTGTATTTGCCTGGAGTTACGTTTTTGAAGACCGCAATCCAAATGTAAAAAGAGAGAGAAGATTCATCTTTGAGTGGTTTACTTCCTCCATAAAACATCGCACAAGAAAATTTCACATCGTAGTCGTGAAAGTCGGTTACACGTACGACATTGTTTATGTTGAGCTCACTAAGACAATCTGCTCTTTTCAAGTTCTCGTCGCCCTCGCCGTCGTAGTCGTCGCCGTGGCTAAAGCTCCATATTTTTGCGTACTCAAAATAATAAACTATTATGAATCCTGAACTAACTAGTTTATTACCCAAGACACCATTAAATTCTTAGCTAGAAGAAAGCGTCGCAATACTCTGTTGAAATACCGAAAAAAACTTAAAACCTTTCGAGGTGGGGAAGGTGAAAGGGAAACGGAGCTCGCTACAAGAAGAACTAATCAAAGAAATAATCGCCCACAGCCATCATTAAGTTAACTATGAACAGTTTCCAATTAACTATTAAGAAATCTCCCGAACGCGGTGAAAAACGTTTTATTGACATTTTGAGGTCGCGTGTGTGTTTGGGTAGGGGCTGTGCCGAATTGCACCATGGGACTGTTTCGTAGACGATATTGGTTATTATGAGGTTGCGCGGGAAACTGGTTCAAACTGATGCGTCCCCCAAAACAGTCCCATAGACAATTCGATACGACACCGAATCAGTCCTCCTTCAAATGACCAATACGCTGTTTCTTCGTGCAAAGTTGTGATCATATAGTTTAAGGGTTTTCTGTCTTCGCACCGTCGCTTTTGAATGAAATACCGAAAAATACTCGAATGTACTTTTCCTGATTTTGCGCTCTTTGAGATGTAGATTATCTTACTTCAGTGCGAATTTGCTCATTTTAGTCTGTTTTATTGAACAGTTGACGGATAAATGAGTCTGGCGCAACAAGATTATTGTTCTTTTCCTCATTATCATTATTAAAGTGATTAGAATCATGTTTACGGCAAACGGTAAACGTTAACCTGTACCACGTCGCCAAGTTTTCACTAGTCCATTACCGGTTATTATATCTACACAGGAATAAATAGTTTCATTCCCGGATTATATATAAGAATAATTTTAGATAGTTTTTATTTGTTTATCTCTCCTCTGCATTTTGAGAAATTGGCAACTTGAATCTCACCTTCTTGTTTTGCTGGAAACGTGATTTTAAGCTTTCTATAATTACTATTTTTATTTGTGTTGTCCCACGTTTTCTTTCACCTTGGACGCGCTTCTTTGAATAGCATTGACAGTAGTCTTCATACCTGTTAAAATCCCCCAGAGGTGTGGCTTGAACTGGTATTTAAACTGGTACTTTTATTCCGTGAAGTCAACAATGGTGAACGCTCAGTTGAAACATGCGATCGCGGTTTTATGCGTCGTTTTTCCTTTTTTACGAATGTTCAAGTCTGCCGTTATACCTGGTGGCATCACAAAGATTGAGCAACATGACTTGTGCAGGCATAAAGAGCTTCTGGAGGGACTTAACAAAGTTGTGCGCCTAGAAAACGCGAAACAACCTAGACCAGTCTTCAAGTTTGTTTATCTTCCTTACACGCTTGAAGCATCGAGTCAAGTTGTTCAGGGATCAATCTACCGCGCCAGCGTAAAACTTGCGCCTTCAAAATGTAGAAACGATTTGAACGAGACGAGGGAAGGCATCGAGGCCTGTGGGTTGGATTTTTTAAACCCCAGCGTTTTACAACAGGAAAAGTCGTGTACGTTTGAGATATGGTCTCGACCTTGGCTGGCAGAGCCAGAGCGTTTGCTGGTGCAGAAAGCCGAGTGTAAACCTTCTACATCTGGGCAAGCGCAGCCGTATCGCATTCGTTGGACTATGAAAGTAAACATTAAACCTCTTTGCAACCTACTGGTCGCTCCTCCGACTAAACCGTGATTGAAAACGTTCTTTCGAGATCTTGAGAAACAAAAATGACTTTTGCGTTTATAGACAAAGTGCCTTTGTGTAACCATTTTTAACTGGAAAATGTAAAGGAATACTTTGTATCTGTGCTGTGGGTTTTGCTGTTCAGTTGATTGTCAATGTTATGGTAAAATTAAATTTAAAAAAACACTATCGAAACTTGCTGTGATGTTGTGCGGTATTTTGCGCTCTACGTTTTACAAACTGTTTATTTTGTTGTTCTAACCTTTGAGTTTATGGATGAATTGGTAATTGTGACCATACAGGTAAAAGTAAAAGCAAACCATTTTTTCTTTCCTGTAATATTGTTTATTGTGCCGTACAAGATGGTTTTAACTTTTGAATCTTTCGATGAAACCCAACCGCAAAAAGTGAAACCATACGGCGTGGCCATTCATGTGAAAGCTACTTAAGTAGCTGAATCATGTGGAATTTTTTACTATTATTACTTAATGTGTGCTTTTTCACTTTATTTTCATAAATATCCTGCACGTTTTCGCCCGAACATTAGCTTTTGGCGTCTTGATGACAAAACCTTTAAGTGTTCAGCTCTTTATCTCCCGGTATTAACCGATTTTTGATCGGAGTATGCAATGATTGGCCCTTTTATATGTGATCTGGTGACCGCACTTTTTCGAGGAAATTATTTCTGGTTTTCTTTTCAGTTTGAATGGTGGAAATCCGTCACCTGATTACGAAAGAAGGCGTGGTTCCTCTGGTACAGCTATCGGAGGAGGTAACTCTTCCAACGCGCACATGCGCACTGCAGCCAGCGTAGACCGGCTCAATATAATGGGCGAGGGCAATACTGGAAGGAAATTGCCTTCAATGCCTGATTCAATGCAGAGATCACCGATGAAGATTTCAGGCCGTGAAGGTGAAATAGCCGCGTTGAAGAGGAGCAGCAGGCGGTCTGCTTCATCGCACAACTTAGTTAATAGTACGGAAGGTAAGAAAAGTTTCCTTTTTTCACCAACAAGTAATGGTGTGCCGATCATCGATCGAAATTTTTAAGCGACACGTTAATCGATCATGAAAAATAATTAATCGGTTATCATAAGAACAATGAAATTTCTTGTTGTCATATGAAGAAAACTTGGGTGTTGTCACCCGAAAGCACAGAAAAAATTTTTAGCTCTAGGTAGAATCGAAGTCACGACCCTCCGAATTTGGTAGATTAGTCTAACCACTGAGCAGGGTCGAATCCACTGATATCCCTTTAATTAACTGATATGTTTTTGTCGTGTTGTAAAACTCGGTACAGCGGCCGTCCTAAGTTGAATTCTTATAAAGAGATTTTTCCGATTACAATCGATGACCGATCAGGTGGGTTAATCCGATTATTTCCGATGATCGACGTCAAGTCTCAGCCCATTCTTAACATTACTCGTAAGAACGTTGAGCCAATCAAGGTTGCAGCTATCAAATCGAACGTGACACCGACAGACGTTCTAGTCCTAGCAGAGTCCATGATGATAGTTTAACCTTAAGTCCCAAGAGTGATCAACATCAAGTTTCTCCTTACAGTATCAGTACATTATCAAAAGAAAAGGTTATGAGATTTAATAAAATGATCACCTCAGGAAAAAGCTTTGAAGTTTTATCAAATTCTCTTAACTAATTTTTTTAAGGAAATGTATGGAGATCAGTTTGGAGAATTTGTATGTGGATATTGGGGCTGAAAGGGTTAATGACCTTTGCTCCCACTGGTCTCCAAGTAAGTGGAGAACTGGGGTGCATACCATTTACTCAAACCACCCGGGTAGGAATTGGTGCACAAACAAAAAACTACAAAATTTGACAAGGTGGGAGAACGACCCGCTACAAAGTATATCCAGATCAGCACAACAGATCAAAAAGAGTAGAAAAATTGCATCGCCTTAAATCACACCCCATATCTCCTGAAGCTTTCCGAACTGAAGGGCGCGAACCATTTGATTTTCCAACCTGAATTTCCGGTTTTCCCAAGTAAGTGACACGTACCCCGGGTCTCACATCTGCTGAAAGAGCTTTGTTACGGGTAAACGCGCGGGTGCTGACTGGTTTAACAGGCTAACAATTTGAGAGCCTGGTACAGGTTGTCGCTAATCAGTCACTTCTCACTCTCCAAACAGGTGGACCATGGGAAATGAGGAAACAATCAAGTTCTTAGAGTCTCCGTGAGTGGCAAAAAAAGTCGCGTTACAACCGTGAATTATTTTCGACGACAACGTTTGACGTGACTCAAGAATTTCACGTCAGATAAGCTAATCTAGCTATTGACGTTGTTGAGACAGAACTTACTTTGACCATTGCTGTTTTTACAGACTAAAATTGTGAACAATAGGGTAAAATAGGTAGAGAAAACAAATATCCCGGGGATGAGGAAGAGAATATCCCTGGGGTGAGATCTTCCGCCCAGCGGGATTCATCAAGAGGCTTCGAGTAGTGAGGTTCAAGGCTAGGGTAGCAAAAAATTTTTGGTCATTCGAATTGGCGATTTGTCTATTTAGCTTACCCTTTGTTGTATTTAAACTCTTTATTTGGTTTTCTGACTTTTTGTTGAGGTACACATACGACTTCAATTTGCGGTTTACTTCCAGGGTATTTTTTAAGATAATTGTCTGTAAATAATCTAATCGTGATTGTTTTTGGTTGGTTTTTATTTCTTTGCCTTCATTATTAGTTCGTTCTTTTTGTTCTTTTCAACAATCGAAGGCTGTAGATTAATTTTTTCCCCTGTTTTACATATTACTTTTCTTCGCACCCAAGTTTACCGACACAACGATCCAAACTTTTTTCTTTTATTTGTGGTTTGTGGACCCTTCAGTTAGAAAAAAACTTGTTCACTCCTTAAAAGTCAAACTTGCTTAGAGACTTCACAAATATTTCCTAGTAATTCGTTAGGTCATAGAAGGTAGTGGCGGTGTGGAATACTTTGACCCAGAAGATATTCATGTTAGAGAAAAGAACAGAAATGTAATTTTGGCACATTTTTTATTCAATTATTTGGTAATCCCCGCCACATTCCACCCTTAAATTGGCTAACAAAGAGTGGCCAAAATACAGTCGTTTCGCCCTCGAGTCGTTTCGCCAACGTTCTGTTCGCTGTCTTCTGAAGTTGTTTCGCTTACGTGTTGGGTCACTTCCTCAACTGCTTTCGCCTGGTCAGTGGTTGAAAGAACGAGGTACATACATACGTATATTGCGTAAATATACGTATGCGTACGCATATTGATGGGCAGCGCTCGTTTCGCTTCTTAGCGGAACGACATAAGACGTCAGCGAACGGAACGTTAAGGAAACAACTCGTTTGCGAAACGACCGGTCATCGGTGGGAGGGAGGAGGGCCGTTGACTATACGTGTCTCTGGAAACTTGTTCAAATACAGCTATACAGGAAATTGAAAGCAGGATAAGTGGTTAACTGCATATATCTTGGAGTGCGGGTATTATCGACAACTAGTGTCCGTTCAAATTACTATCGTCGGTCTAACTCAAACATTGTTTAATCTCGTCTCAAGTCTCTGCGCCCCGCAAAATGAAGATTGCGGGACAAGCCAAAACGTTTCTTTGAAGAAGTTTAACTCTTGGGAGTGAATAATAGTATATTATTTGATTAGAAACGCTTCGGAAAGACAGATGTTATTTATTACTCGATAATATCAAGATTGTTAGTTCTTTCAGTGGGCAATTTATCTGGTGACTAGTCGTATGATCTCGTGAACTCGCGAAGTCTGCCGGAAATTAGCCGAGGATCGCGGAATGATCTCAGGTGCTCCTCTCGGTGACCCTGGGTAGGGTTTTGTTTACCAACCTCATTCCCAGGACATGGAAATGAGGTTGTACGTAAACATGTTTAGTGTTATCCAATGGGCTTATTTAGTCAGAAGCTTGTTAGGAAGCAGCGATTTAATTAAGTAGTTTAACTATTCATTACAAAGTCTATTTTTAAACTTAGCTCAATGAATATTAAGTCGGTTTGACATGGCTTGAAGCTAGATATTCCATGTGTGAATTTAGTCAAGGAGCTTTTTTTTATTTCAACTTTTCACGTCGACTGTATAATTTGCTCTTGATGTGCCGTTAGCTTCAGTGTTAAGGGAGTATAATAAAAGCCGACTCATAAAATAGATGTCTTATTAACCTGTGTTTAGTTTGGTGTGACCATTTTGCGTTACTTATAATAATTTTAATTATCCGTGGGCCGGTTATAGTACAGAGGATATTTATCGGTGAATAAGGACCTGCCTAAACTACAATCAGGGACACTCAACTTGGGTCACACTGCTCTGATACCGGTCTGTCTCTCTTCCAATGTTGTTTTGTAATGGTTTTTTAGTGGAATTGTCCAAGTTCGAGGCCAACATTGAAAGGGACAGGGAAAAGGGGTCGAGCAAAACATGTCAACGTTATTCCTGCAATTGACCCAAGTTCTAATGTCACGGATTGTAGCTACAATCTATAACAAAACTGTAGAGCCGAAGATCATCTTTACACGCAAAAAGTAACCAGTAAACAGAATTTGAGATGCCCCCGTCCCCTCCATGAATCAGTCCCTTCACGTTTGCGTTTCTTTGACTCCAAAACTCTGAAGACCACTGTCGCACAGGTCGTTGGAGAGGGTGGCCCAATTCTCATGTCTTGGTTAAGTCGTGATTTATGTGCTTCAACTCTTGCGAGTTGTTCAATTTCTTATAGAAATTATGCTTGAAAAAAATACTTGTTAGCATAAGAACAACATGATTTAAATAAGAAAGCAGAAAGGGTTGTATCAAAACAAGGTCAACTCCAGTGTCGTTTCCATCTGTGACTGTAAAATGGCCTATTCGTGCGATTCGTACCAGTGGTGAATGGTGATACCTCAGTGTCGATGCCAGATCCAGACCCTGAGATAAGGGGGGAGGAAGGGGGTTGCAGGTCATCCAGACCCTTAGGTAGGGGTGGGGGAGGGCGATCTCCAAAAAAAAAAATTTCGGTTCTTCGGGCCTCAGTTTGGTCGAAAAATAAGGGGGGCGGGCCCCCCGGGCCCCTCCTCTGGATCCGCCACTAGTGTGATAATATGAGGTATCACATACTTGAAAGCGCATCTCATTAGGGACACTTGGATGGAGAGCAAGTTGCCTAGAGGGGCCTGTTTTCATGTGGTAAGAGACGTGAAACTGGTGAAATCGCATCTCCTTAGGGGGATGAACTCATACACACTGTACAGCACAACTGTAGGCCTGGTACAGCGACTCTCTCGTAATATAAGCTTTAACACTTGGCTTCCAGAGTTATTGGATCGTGTTGATGGCTTCGTCGGTGGAGAGAATACAATCACTTAACGGAATCTAAAAGTATATCTCTTTTTATTGACTTATTCATTGCCTTCTTTGAGGTCAAATCCATATTTCTCACCTTTCCCGAGGAAAAATGTTTGTAGTGCGTACATTCAGTTAAAAATGACTGTATTTTATACGATATAAGAGAATCATTCAAAATCTTCATAAGTTATTAAGTAGAGGTTCGACCACTCTTTGATAACTATGGCCAAAGGAATAAATAGACCCTTTAGAAGAGACAGAGCGTTGCGTATGAAGAAGTAGCATTTTACAACAAGTACCAAGTACCAGTTTGCTAGACAAATTATGACCATATCTCGAAAAATCACGGAAACGCGAAGACAGACTCATAGTCACTACAGAAAGTAACCCAACCACACTCGAATTCACTCTTAAAACTTTATCAAAACTCATTCACTGTTATCTAAATTTTCGACGTTGCACTTCCATGTTCCGTTTCAAGAAGCAGTTGTCCCGCGGGATGATCGCAGACTCTGTCCCGTTCATAAACTACGTTTCCTCGTAGTATGGTCTTGTGGACGACTCCCCGTAATTTCATGTTGTGGTATGGAGTTACCTGAGAAACAAGACGGGAAATAAAATGCTAACCACTTGATAAACAATTTTTCAAGTCAACTGGTCCATCTGTTTCCTGGGTAGGGGGGTACTTCCTAGTAATAGGCTAATGGGGATGTGCCGCTGGATGGGGTCACCTTTTCACGGCTGGATTGACTATAATGAACGGGATCGCACATTTTCGGGATTGGGGGATCAGAAAATTCAGGGAGGTAGGGATTTAAAAATGGAAAGATTCTTACTTTATTAAGTTTAACCAATGAGTCAATTCATTTCAAGATGACCCATGCAAGTTGAAAGACCTTATTAATTAGATGCATAAACAGAAAGTTACTAAGTTGGGATCGCCAAAATTACATTTTCCCAAAAGTGACTAAGATCGGGTCTATATTTGGCCACAGAATAGACTATAATGGGGTAGAGGCTCTCAGAGGCCAGCGACACGTACCCAACAAATATTAACCCAATCCCGGATCAGTTTGGAGCTCTGATCCCCCGGGGCTGGAAGGGTATTTTTGGGATCCGGGATTTGACCAAAGTACAGTGAGAGATTCGGGAAAACGCAATACTATAAAATCCCACATTAAAGCCCTGGGCTTATATAACTTCATAAGGGGTGTTGGGTGGGCTTATAAACGGGGGGGGCTTATATTGGGGGGTGATATAAGCGGAATAAAAAATGTTTCGGAACGACGAGATAAAACGCGTACTTGTTAGTTTTTCTTTCTTTTTTATTGCAGTATTTGGAAACAGAAGAGGAATTCGGGAAAGCGACGAAAAAATAACGGGATGCGGGATTTTAGTGAAAAAGGAGCGAGTGCGGGATGAAGGAATACGTGGACTACATTTCTGGTATCTCGACCCCTAAAACTAACATCTCGCTGCAGAGTTTTTTTACACTTAAAACTAAATAGACAAAAAATATAAAATATAAAAAGATATAAAATACCTTGTTTTTATGACGAGTTATTTTCTGGTCAATCTGAAATGAAAATGAAAGCTTTAGATACAACCAATACAACCAAAACATAACTAAAGAGACAAAAAAGAGCCAGCGTAAATCTGTTCGTTTTTTGGTTTGATGAACACGCGTACCTGGTGACTGTGTTGCACGAACTGAACGCGCGCGTCAAGCGATCTGGACGCGTGTATCAGTTGAGAAGTGCAAGCAGGTAGGGGATGAGTAACCTGCGAATACAGCCGTCTCTTATCGATCCTCACCGCTAAGCCCCTAGCGGTGAGAAAAATGGTCCCCTCAGAGGACATGTGCTTACTGGCTATGAATATTCTTTACTCAAGTAACCATAAAAAAGAAAAAAGTATCTGTTAAATTCGTCGAAGAAAATATGTGCGATGACGGGTATCGAAACCAGTACCTCTCCATCTGAGGTTAAAGTAAAAAACTTTCAGTAAAGCTGGGTTCCACTAGTTCTTTTAATTCCAAACAAGTTGTGAGAACATCCTTTCTCAGTCCTAGACGTCGTGTCTTCCGTCCCCCGGGTGTTCGTTTTTCTACGTAGACGACCGAAAACCGAAAGTATGACAGGGTCTGCCAAAGACAGCCCAGTAACAAGTTTGTTTCACTCTGTGTACGCAAGGTTGAAAAGTCATCGAGTATCTATCGAACGCGGATCTCGACTGTAACTTACTAAATTCTTGCAAATTTATTGCTTGTAATCGAATAATTTTCGAAATGATTAATGGACTTTTTTAATATTAAATTGTTGGGCTTTAAAAAGGGGGGGAAAGGAATCTATGGATTCGTAGAGGAAAGGGGGGGCGATAGCGGGTATCAAACCCGGTACCTTCGGCTGAAGAGAGAACAATAGAAATGTTACCCGACAACGATTCGCAACAACGATTTATTGCGCGACATTGTTGCCACATTGTTTTGAATAGTTACAACATGGTTCCAAAATTGCAACGCTGTGCTGCGCTAAAAATCGTGGTTGCGAATCGTCCCGTGTAAAATCACCTTTACGGACTTACAGAGACGTTAACATAATTCAAAAATAGGAAAACTTAAAAATTTCGCCTTTACCACAACTGCTTCTTCGGGATCCCAAAGAACAAAGTCAGCATCCATGCCCACCGCGATCTTTCCTTTACGATGACTCAAGCGGCTCAGCTTGGCAGGCTCTTCAGACATCAAACGAACCACATCATGTAGAGAGAACCCTCGCGTGCTGGCCTGACTCCAAAATATTGATAAACCTAGGGAAAACAACGCAGGACTTAAAAAATTGTCGGTGAATATTTAAGAAATTGTTTTGATGCTTACTATAGTCTCCAGTTTTCTTAGCAAAAAAAGAAGTAGCCCAAGGATTGGTGTTAAGAGCAAAGTTTTTTAGGGCTATAAAAACGTAAGTGTACGCAAGGGGAATGATGAGCAGAACCAAAAGAGGGCAGCATCGTTTAGTTCGCTTCTTCTTTTTCCCAGTCCCACGCTTGGTAGGTTTCTTCCGAGCCGCCCGCCTGTGTCACTGACTAAAAATACATCTTTGTCATGTATTAACCAGGCTTAAAATTCACAATCACATTTCTGTTCTATCATTGCACATATCGACACGCTAGTCCTAGCAGTGTGTAAGATGTTTGTCACATGAACCCACAATACTCGTCACTTTAGTTGGGGCAGTTGTGGAATTTTCTGCCCTCTCAATGTTGGTTTTTGCGAGTTGGCATGTCAGAAGAAGCAAAATCAATACTGGGAGGGAACGAGCACAACTTTTTGTCGGAATATGGGTACAGCACGGGGTGTCCCAACTTAATGTGACGAGGATTGTAGTTCAGTGGCCTTAGCTCACACGAGTCACCTGTAGCTTGCTGGTCGACTCTCTATTGGGAGCACTCAGATTATTTCTTCCGTGTCGGCTGTCTTTCTCATCTATGATATACTAAACATGCACATTGCCTTTCTTTGCTCAGTAGCTTGTAGCCACTCATGTTAAATCAACTACCATATTGTACTCCAGCGATTCCTCCCCAGGCCGCCATAAAATCTCCTCGGTCCAACAGCTTCAAATCCACAGTGCAAGGGGAATGGTCCGAGATTACAAGGTCAATGTCACGTGACTTCAGAGCTTCCCACAAAGCCTCCTGTTGCGGAGGGGAAAATGCAAAAATATCATTACAAGAAGAAAAAAAAAAAAAAATGCAATTGCTAATTTAACAGACCCTTTCCACGTTTCTTTTTACAATTTTTGACTGCGATCACTTAGCGTAAAGCCATCAACACGGCTAAAAAGAACGCATTAAAATTAGTAGAGATGCCAAGTTTGAAAGTGATTTGTTGAAAACTAAAGAAGATATAGCCGCGCCGAAATTTACAGACGTTTTTATGGCACGAACAAATGTTGGCCACTGGTCTGTCCTTCCGCCAACAAACGTCGGTAAAAATTTCGCGACTTTGGGGAGCAATATCTTTGCTCGCTTTTCCCTGCGAACATAGGATTCTTTCTTGCATAACTTTGAGCGTTTATGAAGCTTGTCTGCCGCGTAGTTGGTTTAACGATTGGTAAACGCTAAAAGCCATGCAAGACTGAGAAACTTCTGCTCGTATGGTATGCTCGCTTACAGGTCTCAGCTTTAAACTTGGTAAGTTTCTTAAATTTAAGGTGCTCTTTTCAACAGTGTTAAGGCCGGGATATCGGTAAATGGTTTTTATCGAAACTTGAAAAAACAGTGGAAGAGTCTATTGCCTGAGGACTGAAAAAGCCCTTTCGGCGTCTTGTCACAATTCATGGGACTCTTTTGGTCGCGTTTGAAACGACATTATTTTCGATGCTGTCGTTGAATGGGCGTGGCACGTGGCACTAACAACAACATCAGATCATCAAGAGTAAAGGTTATGAGAATTATTAAACTGATTACCAGAGGAAGAATGCTTTGATCTTAAGCCAAATTCTCTTAACTGTTCTTAAAAGAAATGTACGGAGATAAGTCTGGAGAATTTGTATTTGGATCTTGGGACTTAAAGGGTTAAACAATTGAGCGTACTTGGTTTGCAGCATCTCTGACTGGCGGACAGCATTTGAACTGAGTGGCACCATCAGGGACATCCTCAGCTAGGAGCGACAGATAGTGGTGCGTGGTTTCTATGGTGAGAGGGACTCCTTCCTTTCTCGCCTTCCTGATCATGGGCAAGGCGCTTGCTGAGGAAAGGTGCACAATATGACAAGGAACCCTAAAAGAAAATAACACGCAGATTTAGAAATAAAAACGCGACGGCTTTCACGACGGCGCGCGCAGATCTAACAGCGAGCTTCACGGAAGGCAGAGAACAGAGAATGGAAGTGGAGTTCAGTCATTTCTGCGCGCTTTTGCGTTTTCATTAGGAAGCTTAAGATATCTCGAACCCAGATCTCTTGTTGACGAAGCCAAAGCCATATCTGATCAAATACGATCTGTGCACGTGATCGCCTGTCAAATTTGTATTGCGTAGTGTCTTTTTCTATCGGAGACAATTTGCCGGTGAATTTGGGCAAAACCATAGCTCAAGAATCCATAAGGTCCACTTGTTGTTGACAAGCGTTGCTCAAAAACGCCATAGCTCCCAATGTTACATTGCGTTGTCAGTTTCATAAAATTCAGCACGGCGAGAAATTTGACCACTTAAAAACAGAAAGAGCCACGTGCTGCACCTAGCGGGCCGTATGCTAATTGGCCGGGCCTCTAGCACCACGATGATAGTTCATAAAATAAGTTTTTAACATTATCCATGTACAGCAAACACATAAAGGTTTAAAAATTCTTATGCACGCTCTTTTCGATATCTTAAGTTTAGTAACAAGGTAGCGCGGTAAAACAAGAATAAATTTATCTTTCGGTTCGGCAATCTACATATTGACCCCTGAAATCAATGAACGCAAATTCATTCAACTATTCTATTACATTATTTTTCATATTACTATGTTCCCACCAATAGCAGAGCTCCATTATTCACCATAAAGCGTGCAAATATCCCACAATGAAGAAAGGCTAGAAATGAAAACGGTCTTACATGTTGAACAATTTACGTTTTGGGCCTCTGGTACCATAGTGGTTTGAATTAACGCATGGACAGGTAGATTTGTTCTATATATCATTATTATATAAAAAGGAGTACTTGCAATCAATTAAAAAACTGACCTATATTCTGTACATAGTTTAATCACCAGTTCAATCGCTTGGTTTTCCATGGCTTCAGGCCGTGACTGTAGGAATGTATTGTATTTAGCAGGGTCTGTTAAGTACACAGCCGGAACATGACATGAGTCAAAAACAATCACTAAACCTACGTCTATTATTACAGTACATAAAATTACAATATTTAGAAATATAAATAATGACCTTTCAAAAATAAATGTCTAGGCTTTGCCTACCTTTGCTGGTGCTCTCTGCCTCTGCAGGCAGCTCAACTTCAGCATGAAACTAAGTTGGAATAATAAATTAAGACGAGTTAGTTTATGTTTTTAAGGGGATTGTGATACATGTTTTGTTAGAGGTAAAGGTAAAGGTACGATACTTGTTGAAAGGTAAAATACGTCGAAGGCTCCGCGCAAAATGCCGCTCTATGCATTTGCTCTTTCTACTTGGTCCCCTAATTTCCAATCTTCTGTCAATACTAGCACCAGCATTTAGTTTGCCAATCAACGTTCTTCACTGTGCTTCCTCCTACCATGACCTACATGTTGTTTTGTCTTTATTTTCCTTTAACATTTTTTCAGTTAAGCACATGCGTACACTACATGGGTAAAGGTAGCTACGCTCCTGGACTATTTTGTTGTCTGCAGTAAGAAGCACCAAGAAGTATCACAGCTCCCCCAGGGGAGGGACAGATATTAAAAAAAACTGCCCCTGGGAGAGGGATACCCATTTATACACCTGCCCCTGGGGGAGGGGTACCCATTTACACACCTCTGTGCAGAGAGACACAGTGAAGCAAATCTCTTGCCTCTGGCACAGACTCTCAAAATAACCCAATGGTTAGGCTAAAAACTGAACCTACTGGATCCAATGATTGGTAGGTTAACCACGAGACTATCAGAACCCACACTGAAGAGTTTTAACCTAATACATGGCCTAAAATTAGCACTATGGCAACATAACAGCTTTCATTCCAATTTTTGCAACTCGTTTCCTGGCTCCCATCAAATGGCAGTCATCTCCCAAACCCCTTGCCAAATGCCCACTTTGTTACTAGCTAGACTACATACCAGAAACACAGCATCTGTTCCCTGCATTTGTTTCATTGCCAGTCTGACATCATTCCCTGCAACACAAGGGAATTCATCAACTCCACTGTGTATTAGGAAGCATTTGAAACCCTTGATTCCGGCATTCACCATGGGTTTGATTTCAGCCTAAAGGAGGAGAAGAAAACCAACAAAAACTGTCAGTTTATTTACCAACAAAAAGTACACATAACTTTTTTTTATTCATTACATAGCTATAAAAGCCATTTCTGACTCTGTCATTGCTTAATTTTTGGTCCTTGACTTACTGTTCTGACAAGTAAGATCTTTTCTTATTCTTAAATTCAGCCCACATACTAGTGCAATATAGTTCCACAAAAAACTCCAACAAAATGTGGTCAACTGCCCTTTTTGTTTGTCCCAATAAAATATACATTTTAAAGACCAGGCAAATCCTTTTTAATATGCCTATTTTTTGTTCGACAGAAAGAGAGCCATTCAATAAAAATCATATCAGCCTGACATTTTCTCGAAGACTCCATGCTCTAAATTACAGATCCTTACCACCCCTCTCTTGAGTTAATGAGGCTAAATTGTAATTTAATTAGGCAAGGTTCACCTCAAGACAATGCCAGCAGTTCAGCGGTTGAGCCCCAGGCAGGCAGGCAGGCTTGTGCAGGGTGGCTTCTTGGTCTGCAGGGGCTGACATGTGATTGCATATCTCAGGGTTGCCATGGTTACCTCCAAGGCAATGCTCCCCTTTTGCGCTACACGGGCCCTTCCACCTTTAAGGCACTCGCTCCCAAGCTAATCTTGCCGATGAGTTTAATGGCCTAAATGCCTTGTACTTGGGGCATAAAAAGGGTAGGTATAACTAGGTCCAAAAAATGGATACACACCTGATTTCCAGGTACTACTCCACCCCAGAAAGCAACATCTGTCCAACACTTATTCCTGGCACTTTTTAGTTTAGTGTAAAATCCATCCAGTGTGGTGGTAGGTGGGATGGAATTCCTTCAAAATGACAAGACAACATTCTTTCAGGTCAACTGTTACAAAATATAAATAGTTTAAAGCAAAAGTTCTGTGGTACAGTTTTCACAAGAAGATGGTAATTCCACTGGAATTCATCCACAGTTTTAACATAGAGTGACAAATCATTTCGCCACCTTTTTCAGTCCAGGAGTGAATGGCAGGTACAAAACACAGGTCGCAGGTCATGAGCACAGGTCACTGTTCTATCGATAGATAACCAAGATAAGTAGTTTCCCCTTAAGCTAATACTCAGTCTTGGATTGCGATTAGGGGTCAGAAACACAATTTAGTGTTCCTTGTTCTTTTAGTGGTATTTACCGCAGCAGGGTGACCCTGTACTCTAACCTGCACTTGTGACCTGTGACCTGTGACCTGCATTTTGTACTTGCCGAGGAGTGAATGGATTAACTCCCTTTTATCAAAATGCAAATGCAATCCTACAGTTACAGGTTCATGTTGCTTTGTTCCTTGGTGACCTGTTACTTCACTCCAAGGTACTGGGCCATACAAAATATTGACAAGTTTAACTTTGTTTTTTTTGTTTGTTTTACTAGCTTCTATTGGCATTTCCAGTCATTTTTCTTACTTTCATTTGTACCATTACCACGAAATTTTTGGCCTTAGAACCTGCAGGCTCAGAATTTTTAGAAATAATTCTCGGGCACAGAATAATTGATGAAAAATGCTCAAGTCTTGGTCTTTAATTTTGAAACCCGGGTCTTGCTGTCTCACAGAGTCTCAAAGTTTTTTTACTCCTCAAAGAGGTTTCAGATTTTGAAAGGTCACAGTGTAGGAATTCATCCTCTGACTGAAAAGTTGTTAGCCACTTTAAGACATTCCATCATTCACTCAAGTGATGAAAGGGTTGAAAGCATGGCCAAAGGGTTAACCCTTTAAGTGCCAATATCCACATACAAATTCTCCAAAGTGATCTCTATACATTTTCTTAAAGAATAAGTTGAGAGAATTTCATAAAAGATCAATGCATTTTCTCTTTGGTGATCATTTTATCAATTCTCATAACCTAATCTCTTGACAATGTATGGATATCTTTAGGAGAAAATTGATGTTGGTCACCATTGGGACTTAAAGGGTTAAAGCCCAGGACTCACAATTTGGAGGCCACAAGTTCAAGCACAGCTTTGACCACTTGCTGTACATTTAACCCTTTAAGTCCCAATATCCACATACAAATTCTCCAAACTGGTCTTCATACATTTCCTTAGAGAATGAGTTAAGAGAATTTGGTAAAAGATCAAGGTATTTTCTCTTTGGTGATCATTTTATTAATTCTCATAACCTAATCTCTTAACAATGTATGGATAGTGTTAGGAGAATATTGATGTTGGACGCCATTGGTTCACAGTAGTCCTGAGTTCGGCTCCTGAGCCACACTTGTAAATAGCCAATTGGTTTGCCTCCAGCCAGTTGGGATTCTTAACCCTGTTTGAGTTTTGATTTGTTTCAGTCATCTGGTGAGCCCTACTTGAATTTGATTTATAAATACTACTGAGGGTAAATAAAGAACTTATTATTGTTATGATTATAAAGACTCACAGAGGCATATCTACAATGGTAGTGATTCCTCCAGCGGCTGCTGCTTGGGTAGCAGTTGCAAAGCCTTCCCAGTCTGTTCTACCAGGTTCGTTGACATGGACATGACTGTCAACAACACCTGGCATGATAACAAGATCTCCTGCATCTAGCACCTGAGAGATAATCACATAAGAAAACTGCATGGTGACTCCATTTCAATAGCAAGTACAGCAGTCTCAATTATAATGGATTAGAACTACAGTTTCACCCCATAAAAGGGAATCCAAGACAGTGTTGGATTCTGTATTCCTTGCCATGGATTCTAGATTTCAGGTACTGGATTCCAGTCTTTGTAAGTGGAATTGGGATTCTGGATTCCAGTTGTAAGTAGGATTCTTGATTTCTTGACCTGAATTCCAGATTCCAAAGCCCAGGATTCCAGATTCCACAAGCAAGAATTTCACGGATTCCAAAATCCGGATTACCTTAAATGGGGCAATTAGGCCTTTTGTAAGGCCCGGGGGGCTTAGCCTTCCCGGGGGCACTCCTAAGAATGGTCCCTGGCTGTGAAGCCCAGGCACCAGTTGTTCAAAAGGTGGATGGTGCTATCCACAGGATAGCGCAATTGGTTTCCCTAATACTTATCCAATGGATAGCAATGTATCCAATGGATAGTGCTATCCATCTTTTGAACAACCGGGGCCAGTTCTCTAAATCCAAGACTTATCCAATGGATAAAGCAATGTATCCAATGGATAGTGCTATCCATCTTTTGAACAACCTGTAGATCCGGGCCCAAAAATCGCGGGTTCTCTAAATCCAAGACATGCCATCATGCACAAAGGTAATTTAACCCAATTTTCAGACCTTGATAAATATTTTGACTTCTAAAGGCAGAATGTTTAGAATTCCAGGAAAACAATTCAGGAAGCGAGCGGTTTTCAAGCCTGGCATCAGTAGCAAGAGTTGTGCAAGCTGAGCTCTTTCATGCGAATTTACCCTTTCAAAAGGAAAAAAAACTTCGAGGAAACGTTGTGTTTTTTTAATTTGTGAAGCTTCACAATTACGATTTTGAATCCCGCTTCCCTTTTGGGGCACCCCTTCAGTATTTTGGCTATCAAAATTTTGAATTCACCATAATTATCTTTCTGTTAAATTGTCCAATAACAATGTTTTTTTCTACAAATAATAGGACACATTTTTGACAGAAAAATTTGCAGTACTTTTAGCAGTATTAGACAAACTGGCTGTTCTTCCTCTCATGCACTTAGAGTTCAAAAGAAAAATATGTTCATACAATTTTGTAGTCCCATTGAAAACTTATATTCAATTTCAGACCATAATGGGCAAAACCTATACCCATTTTCAGACCAAAAGAACTCAAAAATCATACTCGTTGGGGTGGCACACTGCACACCCCTATATTACAACAGTATCCCTCAACCACTGCACCCCCCTCCCCCTCCCCCTGCTTCCCATCCTAAACAAAACATGGTTAGCTTGGTCAGTAGCAGGATTTTACAAGCCCAGGCTCTCCCCTTCTCCTCCAGAGTTGCAAGTTTACCTTAAACTTGGACAAACTCTCAACTCTCAGCATCTTTTAAATTTAATTAAACCAACAGAGAAAGAAGTGACAACACTCTGCTCTACAAACCGCTTGATCTTTGTGTCTCGGATAACTATTTACACAAAGAAATGACAGTCCCTTCATTACTAGGAAACATTAAAAACAGTGTCCGCAAATAGCACTTCTTCAAACTCAGTGGTTGCAACGTTTAAAATAAATAGGGATCGAGCAGTATTCTTTTACAGCTTCGATAAAAAATTTCACCTTGGCTTCTAAGGTCCTATCATTTCTGTGAAGTCCTTTTTCTATACCAACGATTCTTCCATTCTTCACGCTGATGGATCCAGAAGAAATGCAATCAGGAAGAACTATTCTGTTGCCTTTGATGATCAAAAGTTCTTCGCCGTCCGCCATATTGGAACACGTCGCTTCTGTGTCCCGCCCCTTGGTCCCAGGACTTCACCTTTAGTGGGAAATACAGGAACGAGGAAACGAAAATATGGGGAGTACGGAATGCAGCTCAGGGAAAACTGACAAATGATGGAGAGCTGGATCAGTGAAAGGATCAGAATAAGATCCTGGGAGACTGACCACTTACTTCGTCCCTAACACATCATTTTGCTCCTTGAAAAAGAAATAGAGAAGTTAAAGTCGAAGGGCAGGGGTTGGTGGAAGGTTTCGCAGAATTTTACACCAAAGAGAGCCGCGTCTGTGAGTCTTCTGTGTGTTGTGTTGTTTTTTAGCGCTATTGATATTTCGACATGGTTAATGCAAACGAGCAAAAAAACCTGCTAAACCGTCAAATATGTTCTTGCAATATCGCGCTGCAATATCGTGTTGTAAGAACATGTTTGACCGCTTCTCTACTTTACATGTTTCAATTCGTAAATCACTCGGCACTCGTAAACGATGAACGTATACAAAACATGGACCACCTCTGTGGACCTAGTCCATGGACCTCTTCGTGGACCCGGTCCATGGACTACCCCCGTGGACCGCCCTTAATTTTTGAAGGTGAATTTTTACCAGAGGTCTAAACGGATTTTAGGAACCTTAAATGGATGAAACTGTGTCAACTTTTAATATATTATCAGGATTAATAAAAGGCTTCTCATATTATACACTTGCTCAAATTTTTCCTGAATTCCATTCATGGGATTGGTTTAGTCTGGAAGGAAAAACAATATTCGAAGGGGATAAAGGAGGAAAGGTAGGGAGGAAGTAGTCTCCTATGCATCTCTTTTTTTGTGTGTCGTCGTATAGACCTTATCAAGGTTTTGGACGCCATCTCGTCGAGTAGACAACCGCGTGAGAAATTACAGTGTTTGTATGAGAATCTAATTGCACACAAATATATGGAAAATCTAAAGCAGGCGTCTGGAGAAATTTTGAGCACAGTTGCGGCCCTCAGAATTTATTAGTAGAATCCTTTTCTGGGTAGCTTTAGTTTACAATTCATATTTATTCAGAAAAGCCGTTTTACAGAAATTATTCGACATTAAATTCTCATGCAAACACTTTAATTTCTCACGCGGTTGCGGCCTTCTCGTCAAGATGGCTTCCAAAACTGTGACAAGGTCTATTGCCCGGGGTCTATTGGGTGAGGATCGACACAAAAACGGCTACATGGAAGCCTAGGGAGGAAAAGAAAATGCATAATGATTGAGTACACCGCCCTTGATGACCCTTGGAAGTGTTTATTGGTCGGCAAGTTATTGAATCCTGCTCACGAATCAAGTACAAAATGACCTGCACATCATCAAACAAGGCGGTTGGTCAAACGCCTGACATGTTTGCGGACATTTCACGTGTTGGTTCGTGTAAATTGCCATTCATTCAAGTCGAGATTGCTGTCATTACAAACACACAGACTTTATTAAGTTTCTTCCATAGTCTCATGCCAAGCCGTTTTTGTCGTTTTCTATTTCACGCAACGTGAAGACAAAAAAAAAGAGCCTCATAGGAGACTACCTCATAAAATATTGTTCCTCCTTCACCAAACTATTAAAAACGAACCCAGTCCATTGCTATGAAATTGAAAAAATAAATAAATAAATAAAAATAAATAAACTTTGACCACAGTTTCGTCCATTTAAGGTTCCAAAAATTTCAAGTGTTTAGACCTTTGGTCAAATTCAACTTCAGAAATTAGCGCTGGTCCACAGGAGGGCGTCCAAGGACCGGGCCTACGAAGGGGTTCATGGACTAGGTCCACAGGGGTGGCTCATGGACCGGAGGTCCCTGTTTTGTATACATTCGACTTTAAAAAAAGAAAAGAATCTTATTTTACCATTTTCTAGAATGTAATCTAAATTGCAAAAGGTTGAGGGCGTCTGGGGAATTGAAGCTTTACCTCGCTTTTCACAAACCTGCGAATTCTGAAGTTCAAAAGCCAACTGACGATTGCCTTTTTCGCTGCCGTCAATCATCTTAACGGACCTCTTAGGAAACAAAACTTTATTTTAACGGGTTCAAAGGTCATGGATTGTGATTTCTGATTGGTGGATTTCGATGCGTTTTGTGAGTTTCTGTGTTTCAAGGTTCGTTGCTTGTGATCGTAATTATGATTGACGGCAGCGAAAAACACAATTGTGAAGGCGGCTTTTGAACTTTAGTGTTCGCATGTCTGTGAAAAGCGCAGTAAACTTCCTTTCTGATATATTTGATTACTATAATATATTGTGTTTTCCTTACTTTGGTGTGAATTTTACATATGTATCGAAACTTTTACAGTTTTAGCGAAAAAGTATTAAGGAAAAACGGCTTTTTCTCTAGAATAGTGTACATTGTGATAAAGCAAACTTAATTAATTTTACCGTTATTTATTTACATTTTCTGTATTCGTTTATGTTTTTAGCTGCCCACAGTAAATACTGTAAATGGATTTAAGATTAAATGAAAGTCAGTTTAAGACTGGCAGATGTTTTTCCACATGTAATAATCATAGCTTAAAGGAGGGTACTAAGGTAGGAGTTTTGGGTGTATGGGTGCTCACGTCTCTAAATCTATTCTCTTATTGAGGGCCGGTTTGGAAGAGTTTTACATTAACAGTTATAGGCTGTTCTATAATTTAGACCATATTTATCTTTGTCCTAGACTTCCCTGCTAACGATTGGAAACTCACGATATGATTACGCAAATTAAGTACACGGTCGACTCGATAAGAAAAACATGTTGTAGAGAGGACCTCTAAAACCTCGACATGAACCCGACCACGAGACCAGTGGCACACATTCGAATAGGCATCATAAGGAAGAGAGCCGTTCTCCCCCCCCCTCCCTCTTTTCCCCGACCTGCTCTCCCGGAATCCCTGACTAGAGTCAATTCATAACCAAACTACACGCCTTCTTTTTTATAAGAGACCAGTTCCTCTGTTAGTGCATTTCAATTCAACAGTTTTTTTTTGCAGGTAAAGCAATGTACACAAACGTTGTCATCGCCTTCTCTGTGGTCATTGGAATCGAAACACTCATCATTTGTGTTGGAAACGCTTTCGCAATTTTTGTATTCTGGACGCAGTACACTGGCAGTAGAAGACGAGCCAGTTATCTTCTGATCAATCCGGCGGTTGCCGATTTCTTAATAGGAGTCACTGAGCTTCCATCTTTTATAACCAACTCCATCCCCTCTCTGATGCGAAAAAGTAAATCTGACCTTGGAGGCTATATTTCAGCATTTGTCGTCCTGTTTTCAGCTGCTTCAGTAGTTTCTCTTGCTGCTGTTTCAGTCGAACGCACTGTCGCTGTCTTGAGGCCACTTGCTCGTCGAACTTCAAGTAAGAGAGTCTATGTCTACTCTATTGCTTTTACTTGGATGACTGCTATAATATTATTTCTCATTTTCGTTCTACCGGCCTTCAAAATGTGGCCTTCAGAATATGCGGTTATAGCACTGAACATCGTTCTTGTACTATCCATTCTTACCACTTGTCTTACGTATATCATTATACGCGCCCATTTGAAACGTTCACCCCAAATATTTAACAGTGATCAAAGGCGAAGCATGGAAAGAAACGTGAAACTCTCAAAAACGGTATTTCTGATCATCGCATTGTCATTTGCTTGTTGGGTTCCAGCTATATTTTTGTACGTCATCCGTGACGTCTTTTGCAAAGAATGCATTCCAGCCGAAGTCGTTTGTGTGGGAACAGTTTTGCATTTTGCAAACTCTCTAATAAATCCTATCGCATATACTTGCAGGCTGTCAACTTTTAGGAAAACCCTGAACGGACTCGTTCAAAGGCGACAAGTTCGTGTAGAAATAACTAAGCTCTGAAATAAAATGTCTCCTGTTTTGTAAATTATGGCAAATAATATCCCACATTTTGTCCTGACGTCACGCATGCGCCAATGGTGTCACCTGGGCATACATAGTAGCCTCTTTCATTCTGGAAATCATCCCTCTTCAGGTGTCCTCTAAAGCCATGATTGGGGACTATGAGTTGCATGGAGCGTTTTCTCTCACGCGGCCATTAGATTAATTGAAAGAAAAAGAAAGCTTTTATGTAAGAAAAAGATTCATCTCCCACAGAATTGGTTTGGAGCACCAACATGGCTACCTTTTTATTAAGCAATTAGTATTTCGGTACCCAAAAGTGGCAGAAATGACGTCATGTGAAAATGCTCTATTAGCAATTATTAGTACGCGAGGGAGACTGGATCGGTGTTCTGTTGAATTGCATTATGGGAATGTTGTAATGAAGAAATTATGATCCAGTTTCCTGTGCAACCTTGTAAATGTAAATGTAAATGTCGCGATTGAGAGGACAAACGTACATGTCCTCTTTACATAGCTTTTTTGCAGTGGGCTCGGACATCAGCATACTAAGGGCGCCGATGGCAGCCGCTATCAGTCCATTTATGAGCCCACTGAACCCTCCCAACCCATGATGAGTGATGATGTAAGTGATGAAGATAGACCACAACACCGGGAACTACGTACCCTACTCTTTTCGAATAGTGTGTGGGTTCTTTAACGTCCCACAGAGTTATATGTGAACAAGGTTTGTGAGACGGGACCTTCGGTTTATCGTCCTTATCCGAGAAGACTTGAAAGTCTAATCATTTGCAGATGTCATTACAAAACAGCACTTTCTCCTGTTATTTTTAAGACCCGTCTCGCGACCTAACTTCCCAACTGAGCTAAAATGAGATTACTTCCCCAAAACAGCAAAGGGTAATTTGTCGATTCCATCTCGTAAAAAGTAAAAAATGAGAAATTTGTCGTTCCATCTCGTAAAGTAAAAACTGAAAGGATTAATTAATGAAGCCTGCATACTGCAAGCAAATCTCTTCAATTGAAAATGAAATCAAATTGATTCAAATTCTGTGTTAAGCGAATTTATTAAAACATTTGCTAAGTACCCATACAGCTTCAGCCGTTTCTCTCGTTGTCATTTCAGTGCAAAGCACTTTCGCTGTATTGTGTCCTCTTGCAAACCGAACAACAATCTATTGCTTTTATCTTGGCGACTAGGATGACTCTAGCCCTGATTTATACCTATAGTTTTTCTTCTCGTTTCTAAAGTGGTGAATAAAAATCTTTGCCTGTACTGGAGGAAGGGGAGGGTGGGGAGAGAGGGGAGGTACCACAAGACAGGAGAGACGCACACATAGTCATAACAAGGTCCAAAGAGACTCAGAGCAACAACTACCGAGGCATGTCATTCCTCAGCATAATAATAATAATAATAATAATAATAATAACAATGATGATGATGATGATAATAACAACAACAATAACAATAATAATGTAACACTTCTATAGCACTCACATCCACTAGTTGTTTGTTGTACTTTACAACAATGTTAAAAATAATAATTTTATAATAATATATACATGCACATAAATATAGAAGTAAGAAGATATAAAACATTAAACCCTAATAAAATAATTAAACCATCATTAATGAGTTTCCTAAAAAGGTAGGTCTTCAAATTTATTTTTAAAAGTACAAACACTGTTCGCTTTACCAATGTATAAAAGAACCTCTTCCACAGTCTCAGGACACATGTGGAAAATGCCCTGTCGTCATATGTTTTAGTACTGGATTTTGTGTTGCAAGAGGAGTTCTAAAGGTTTGAACGAAGTGTCCAGAAGTGATTTTGGTACTGAAGTAATTCGACCAAATGCCGAGGGCCTAGCCATTAAGAGCTTTGAAAACCAGCAAAAGTAACTTGAACCCAACACGACAGGAAATCGGAAGCCAATAACTTTTAGCAGAAGCAGACTTATAGTAATGATCAAACTTTACGAGCACCTGTTACAAAATTGATAATTGAATAATCCATAAAAAAGAGAGCTAAGGTGATCCAAATTAGAAGTGATAAAAGCTTGTACAACTGTGGCAAGATACTTTATGATCTTGAACAATTCTAAAATGGCAGATGAACGATTTGCAAAGATCTTTCACATGATGGTCAAACGACATATGTTTATCTAGAACTACCTCAAGGCTTGTGGCTTTACCATCATCATTTCCAATGTTCACGTAATCCAGAGAAGGGCCATCACGAAATTTCGAAGAGATGAGTACAACTTCAGTTTTATGCTTTATGAAATATATCAAGCGTGAGACCCAGTGTTTGATCACCAAATGAAACAATGAGAAGAGAGTTGAAAATACGACGTGCAGCGTCTTGCTGAACTTCGAGGTGTTCCTTCTGGAGATGAAAAAGTGTGTCAAATGCTTGATATTAGTTCTCAAAGAAAATGATTTTACCAGGAGAAATTAAGGATGCAAAAATGAGCAGTTTTACAACTGATTTCCAAACACTCATAAAACATTAATTTCCTTTTTTGCATTTTCTTTATGA
Source organism: Porites lobata (assembly GCA_942486035.1). Classification (NCBI taxonomy): domain Eukaryota; kingdom Metazoa; phylum Cnidaria; class Anthozoa; order Scleractinia; family Poritidae; genus Porites; species Porites lobata. Next base: position 331,229 of record CALNXK010000291.1, read on the forward strand.
ATCATTGATGAGTTTGAAAAGTACAAATGAAAAACTTCAATGAAGAACTGTTCGTCTTATGTACAAATGAAGAACTTCAACCAAAACAATTTCTTGCTTGATGTAGGGCAGAGAGACTGGAGCTGAATTCGTGTGGTCTCTGATGCTGACGAAAAGTGGAAAAATATGCTTTTGACTTTTATTAACAAACATGCACCTGTAAAAGAGTAAAAGAGTTGGCAGAAAAACGTCCCCATGGATTACTCCAGATTTACTACGTAAAAAGAAAAATTGTACTTTGTTATTCGCAAATAACAAGTTAAAATGATGAACGTGGTGCCGTGACGCTCCTTCGAACAAATAAGGATCAGCGATTGAAAAGGAACACTTTATTTTGACCTAGTAATACAAAAAATATAATATTTAAAAAACAATTTCTATGAATAAGTATTTTTTAGAAAGTGATCTTAATTGCAAAAGAGATTGAGGGTGTCTAGGGACTTAAAACTTTAAACTCCCTTTTTCATATATTTGATTCAAATATATTGTGTTTTGCTTACTTAGTGCGAAATTTACATATGAATTGAAAATTTTACAGTTTTAGAGAAAAAGTATTAAGGAAAAATATTGCTTTTTGTGTTAAAACCCGATGTGGTCTCTAGAATAGTGTATAATGTGATAGTGCAAACTTAATTAAGCTTACCGTTATTTATTTATATTTTCTGGTTGCATTTATCTTTTAGCTGCCCACAGGAAATAAATGAAGATGAGATTAATTGAAAGTCGGCTTAAGACTGGCAGATGTTTTGCGACATATAATAATCATAGCTTAACGGAGGGTACTAAGGTAGGAGTTTAGAGTGTATGGGTCGCTCAGGTCTCTTAATCTATTCTTCTATTGTAGACCTGTTTTGGAAGAGTTTTAGTTAAAAAATTATACCCTGGTATTGATTTCCCTACTAGTGATGTAAAACCCCCAATGTGACAACGCATATTAAGTACACGGTCGACTCGAATATAGAAAAACCTGTTGTAAAACAGCACCTCTAAAACCCCGACCACGTCGGGCGGCATATACCCACAAAAGTATCCTAAGGAGGTGAGTCCTTCCCCGCCCCCCGGAACCCTTGAAGTCACTTCATAACCAAACTACACGACTTCTTTTTTATTAACAGACCAGTTGCTCTAGCCTGTTATTGCGTTTATCGTTCAACAGAAGGGAGAAGCAATGTACACGAACACTGTCATCGCCTTCTCTGTGATAATAAGTATCGAAGCACTCATCATATGTGTTGGAAACGCTTTCGTAATTTTCGTATTTTGGACGCAGTTCACGGGAAGTAGAAGACGAGCCAGCTATCTTCTGATCAATCTAGCGGTTGCCGATTTTTTAATAGGAGTCGCAAAGATTCCATCGTTTATAACCAACTCCATTCCCTCTCTGATGCGAAAAGAGAGATCTGGCCTTGGAGGCTATATTGCAGCATTTGTCATCCTGTTTTCAACAGCTTCAGTAGTTTCTCTTGCTGCTGTTTCAGTCGAACGCACTGCAGCCGTCTTGTGGCCACTTGCTCACCGAACTTCAGGTGACAGAGTGTATGTCTATTGTATTGCCTTTATCTGGGTGACTGCGATGAGTATGTCCCTCATTTATATTCTACCTTTCTTCAACGTGTGGCCCTTAGAATATGCGGTTATAGCACTGAACATCGTTCTTGTACTATCCATTCTTACCACTTGTCTTACGTACATTATTATACGCGCCCATTTGAAACGTTCACCCCAAATATTTAACAGTGATGAAAGACAAAACGTGGAAAGAAATGTAAAACTCTCAAAAACGGTATTTCTGGTCATCGCATTGTCATTTGCTTTTTGGGTTCCAGCTGTCATTTTTTACATCATCGATGACGCATTTTGCAAAGGATGTATTCCCGCCGAAGTCCTTATGGTGGGAAGTGTTTTGCATTTCGCAAACTCTCTTGTTAATCCTATCGCATATACTTGCAGGCTGTCAGTTTTTAAGAAAACGCTGAATAGACTCCTAAAAAGGCGACACGTTCGTGCGGAAATAACAAAGCTTTGAAAGAAAAATATTCCCTGCCTTGCATGGCCAAAAAATCTTCCCTCGTTTGGTCCTGACGTCGGGCATGCGCAGTAGGAAGCCCAAACAACAACGACGGCGACGGCAACATCACTCAAAAAGTCAAGTCGCTCTGCTTCAAACTTTATCGCGATTATTTCATCTCATTTAATTCACAAGATGTTGGCAATTTTTTTCTGGAGTTGAATTCTAAAAGACTGTATCGAAGTTCAGGAAAAGAAAAAGAAACTCTTTTGCATTTTGCAAACTCTCTAATAAATACTATCGCATATACTTGTAGACTGTCAATTTTTAGGGAAACTCTGAACGGACTCGTTCAAAGGCGACAAGTTCGTGTAGAAATAATAAAGCTTTGAAATAAAATGTCCCCTTTGTAAATTAGGCCATTCGTCTTTTTTTTTTTTCTCGTTTAGCGTCGAATGCGTTTCCTGATATTGGTTCGGTCGGTCGGTTTGAAAAAACCGAAAAAGAAAATCACAATTAGTCTGGGAATGAAGGAGGCCCTGGTACCCCAGGACGACTTTAAAACTTAACATTCACATACTAAGGTACATAATATAACTGTAAAAAATGTTCCTGTTTTTCTTTATGCTGTTAATTACTATGTGCATTTTTCAGATTAAAGAATTATTTCAAGTGAAAAATGGTTTAACTACGTCGTTACTTTTTTTTTTGGAAAATGACAAAAATTTGGGTTGGTTGGACGACCCTAAACGAAGAAAAAAAAGAGGATGATCTTAAGGCAAAAAAAAAATATCCCACGTTTTGTCATGACGTCAAACATGCGCCAATGGTGTCACCTGGGTATACAAAGTAACCTCTTTCATTCTGGAAATCATCCCTCTTCAGGTGTCCTGTAAAACCATGATTGCAGACTAGAAGTTGCATAGAGCGTGCGTTTTCTCTCACGCGGCCATTAGATTAATTGAAAGAAAAGAAAGTTTTATGTAAGAAAAAATTCAACTCCCACAGAAATGGTTTGGGACACCAACATGGCTGCCTTTTTATTAAGCAATTACTGTTTCGGAACCCAAAAGTGGCAGAAATAACGTCATGTGAAAATGCTCTATTAGCAATTTTTAGTACGCGAGGGAGACTGGATCGGTGTTCTGTTGAATTGCATTATGGGAATCAGTTGTAAGGAAGAAATTATGATCCAGTTTCTTGCGCAACCTTGTGATTACCAGTAAAAGTACGTCGAAAGAGATTACTTCCCCAAAACAGTGACAAAGGGTAATTCATCACATCAGTAGATTCGACAAAGATCGCGTAAACCCTTGCACGTCTAGTAACTTCAGAAATGACATATGCATTTGTCGTTCCATCTCGTAAAGTAAAAACTGTAAGGATTAATAAATAAGCATGTAATGAAGCCTGCATACTGCACGCAAATCTCTTCAATTGAAAACAAAATCAAATTGATTCAAATTCTGTGTTGAGTGAAATTATTAAAACATTCACTAAGTTCCCATACAGCTTCAGTTGTTTGTCTCTCTGCCATCATCAGTCTAAAGCACTTTTCGCCGTTTTGTGTCCACTTGCAAACCGAACAACAATCTATTGCTTTTATCTGGCGACTGAGATGGCTCTAGCTCTAATTTATACTTTGCCCGTTTACGGTGTGTGGAGTTACGATGTACGAATAAATCAAGCCAGTATTGGTCCTTCTCAGAAGAAAACAGCCCTCCTACAATCTGCTACAGGCTAGGACAACCCACACAATCCAGGACCGAGCGTGACAGATGGAGCGTCGGGTACCCTAAGCTGTACGCCAGAGAGAATATGGCGTCTGAAGAAGCCCTGAACGTTATAGAGTGCTTACCAGTTCTGGAGGAGCTAGATTGTGAACCTTTGAAGTGGAAAGAGGCTCTGGGTTCGCTTGCACCTTGAAAAGTACCCAGTCGAGGCATTATCAAATCTGAGATCCTGAAATGCTACAAAGGAGATGCCTTCACCGAGCTCTATTTGCTACTTGGCTTTCGCAAAGACTTCTGGGATAGTTACTGGGGACGCCCCATTCATCCATTGGCCAATTTGTTTCCCCTGTCACCACTAACAGTCCCAGAAGTCTTTGCAAAAGTTAACTCGGCCCGGTTTCGAAGAGATGAGTACAACTTCAGTTTTACGTTTTATGTAATATATCAAGCGTGAGACGCAGTGTTATATCACCAAATGAAACACTGAGAAGAGAGTTGAAAATAAGACGCGGGGTGGCTTCACGAACTTCGAGGTGTTCCTTCTGGAGATGAAACACTATGTCGAATGCTTGATATTACTTCTCAAACGAAATGATTTTATCAGGAGAAATTAAGGATGCCAAAATGAGCAGTTTTACATCTGATTTCCAAACACTCATTATAAACAAACATTAATTTCCTTCGTATTTTTTTTATGAATTATTGATGAGTTTGAGAAATTCAAACCAAACAACCAAAACAATCTCTTGGTTGATGTAGGACAGAGAGACTGGAGTCGTATTCGTGTGGTCTCTGATGCTCGCTAAAAGTGGAAAGTGGAAAAATGTACTTGTGACTTTTATTAACAAACATGCGCCTGTAAAAAAGAAAAGAGTTGGCAGAAAAACGTCCTTTTGGATTACGTAAAATGAAAACTTGTACTTTGTTATTCGCAAATAACAAGTTAAATGATGAACGTGGGGCCGTGAGCTCCTTCGAACAAATAAGGGTGAGCGATTGAAGGGGAACCTTTATTTTCACCTAGTAATACAATAAATACTAACAATACTAAAAAAATGTTTATGAATAAGTATTTTCGAAAATGTAATCTTAATTGTGAAACGAATTGAGGGTGTCTGGGGACTTGAAACTTTAAACTCCCTTTATCATATATTTGATCAAAATATATTGTGTTTTGCTTAATTTGGTGTGAAATTTACATATGTATTGAAAATTTCACAGTTTTAGGGAAAAAGTATTAAGGAAAAATATTGCTTTTTGTGTTAAAACCTGATGTGGTCTCTAGAACAGTGTATATTGTGATAATGCAAACTTAATTAAGTTTACCGTTAATTATTTATATTTTCTGTTTGCATTTATCTTTTTTAGCTGCCCACAGTAAACAAATGAAGATGAGATTAATTGAAAGTCAATTTAAGACTGGCAGATGTTTTGCGACAAATCATAGCTTAAAGGAGGGTACTAATGTAGGAGTTTAGAGTGTATGGGTTGCTCAGGTCTCTTAATCCGTTCTCCTATTGTGGACCTGTTTTGGAAGAGTTTTACATTAAAAATTATAGCCTAGTATTGATTTCCCTACTGATGATATAAAACTCCCAATATTACAACCCATATTAAGTACATGGTCGACTCGAATATAGAAAAACCTGTTGTAAAACAGGACCTCTAAAACCCCGACCACGTTGGGCGACACATACCCGTATAGGTATCCTAAGGAGGTGAGTCCTCCCCCCGCCCCCCGACCTGCTCTCCCGGAACCCTTCAAGTCACTACATGACCAAAGTACACGTCTTCTTTTTGATTAACAGACCAGTTGCTCTGTTGGTGCGTTTGTCGTTCAACAGAAGGGAGAAGCAATGTACACGAACACTGTCATCGCCTTCTCTGTCATAATAAGTATCGAAGCACTCATCATATGTGTTGGAAACGCTTTCGTAATTTTCGTACTTTGGACGCAGTTCACGGGCAGTAGAAGAAGATCCAGCTATCTTCTAATCAATCTGGCGGTTGCCGATTTCTTAATAGGGGTCACAAAAATTCCATCTTTTATAACCATCTACATTCCCTCTCTGATGCGAAAACGAAACATTAACGACCTCGGAAACTATATTGCAGCATTTGACATCTTGTTTTCAACAGCTTCCGTAGTTTCTCTTGCTACTGTTTCAGTGGAACGCACTGCCGCCGTTTTGTGGCCACTTGCTCATCGAACTTCAAGTGACAGAGTGTATGTCTATTGTATTGCTTTTATCTGGATGACTGCGATGAGTGTGTTCCTCATTTATATTCTACCTTTCTTCAAGGTCTGGCCCTCAAAATATGCGGTTTTAGCACTGAACATCGTTCTTGTACTATCCATTCTTACCACTTGTCTTACGTACATCATTATACGCGCCCATTTGAAATGCTCACCCCAAATATTTAACAGTGATCAAAGGAGAAGCATGGAAAGAAACGTAAAACTCTCAAAAACAGTATTTCTGGTCATCGCATTGTCATTTGCTTGTTGGGTTCCAGCAGTCATTTTTTACGTCATTCGTGACGTCTTTTGCAAAGAATGTATTCCAGCCGAAGTCGTTTTGGTGGGAACTGTTTTGCATTTCGCAAACTCTCTTGTTAATCCTATCGCATATACTTGCAGGCTGTCAGTTTTTAAGAAAACGCTGAATAGACTCCTGAAAAGGCGACAAGTTCGTGTGGAAACAACAAAGCTTTGAAAAAAAATGTTCCCTGCCTTGCATGGCCAAAAAACATTCCCTCGTTTGGTCCTGATGTCGGGCATGCGCAGTAGGAAGACCAAACAACAACGACGGCGACGGCAACATCACTGAAAAAGTCAAGTCGCTCTGCTTCAAACTTTATCGCGATTATTTGATCTCATTTAATTTGCAAGATGTTGGCAATTTTTTTCTGGAGTTGAATTCTAAAAGACTGTATCGAAGTTCAGGAAAAGAAAAAGAAACTCTTTTGCATTTTGCAAACTCTCTAATAAATCCTATCGCATATACTTGTAGACTGTCAATTTTTAGGAAAACTCTGAACGGAGTGTAGAAATAACAAAGCGTTGAAATAAAATGTCCCTTTGTAAATTAGGCCATCCTTTTTTTTCTCGTTTAGCGTCGAATGCGTTTCCTGATATTGGGTCGGTCGGTCGGATTGAAAAAAAAAAACAAAAACAATACAAAATAACAAGTAGTCTGGGAATATAGGAGGCCCTGGTACCCCAGGACGACTTTAAAACTTAACATTCACATATTAATTAAGGTACACAATATAACTGTAAAAAATGTTCCTGTTTTTGTTCCTATTTTCCTCTATGCTGTTAATTACTATGTGCATTTTCCAGATTAAAAGAATTATTTCAAGTAAAAAATGGTTTAACTACGTTGTTACTTTTTTTTTGGAAAATGACAAAAATTTGGGTCGGTCGGACGACGCTAAACGAAGAAAAAAAGAGGATGACCTTAAGGCAAAAAAGGCATCCCACGTTTTATCCTGACGTCAAACATGTGCCAGTGGTGTCACCTGGGCATAATATAGTAGCCTCTTTCATTCTGGAAATCATCCCTCCTCAGGTGTCCAGTGAAGCCATGACTGGGGACTATAGGTGGTATGGAGCGTTTTCTCTCACGCGGCCATTAGAATAATTAAAAGAAAAGAAAAGTTTTATGTAAGAAAAAGATTCAACTTCCTCAGAATTGGTCTTGAACACCAACATGGCGGCCTTTTCATTAAGCAATTACTGTTTCGGAACCCAAAAGTGGCAGAAATGACGTCATGTGAAAATGCTCTATTGGCCATTTTTAGTACGCGAAGGAGACTGGATCGGTCTTCTGTTGAATTGCATTATGGGAATCAGTTGATAGGAAGAAATTATGATCCAGTTTCCTATGCAACCTTGTGATTACCAGTAAAAGGACCTAGAAAGAGATTACTTCCCCAAAACGCTTTCAAAGGGTAACATGTTCATCACAACAGTAGATTTAACATAGATCGGGTAAACACTTGCACGTCTAGTAATTTCAGAATGAGATATGCATGTGTAGTTCCATAACGTGAAGTAAAAACTGAAAGGATTAATAAATATGCATGTATGCTGAAGTCTGTATACTGCAAGAAAATCTCTTCAGGAATTAAAAACGAAATCAAATTGATTCAAATTCTGTGTTAAGTGAAATTATTAAAACATTCACTAAGTTCTCATACAGCTTCAGCTGTTTCTCTCGCTGCCATTTCAGTGCAAAGCACTTTCGCCGTTTTGTGTCCACTTGCAAACCGAACAACAATCTATTGCTTTTATCTGGCGACTGAGATGGCTCTATCCCTGATTTATACCTATAGTTTGCCCGCTTCCGGTGTTTGGAATTACGATGTACGAATAAATCAGGCACGTACAATTCAGTGGTCTTTCTCAGAAGAAAACAGCGCTCCTATAATCTGCTACAGGACAAGCTACACAATCCAGGACCGAGCGCGACAGATGGAGCGTTGGGCAGAACATTACTCCAGACAGAATATGGTGCCTGAAGATGCCCTGAAGACGTCCCTGAACGCTATAGAGTGCTTACCAGTTCTGGAGGAGCTAGATTGTGAACCTTTGGAGCTGAAAGAGGCTCTGGGTTCGCTTGCACCTGGAAAAGCACCCGGTCAGGACATTATCCCATCTAAGATCTTGAAATGCTACAAAGGCGATGCCTTCACCGAGCTCTATTCGCCACTTTAAAAACAAGAAACAACCTGAACCGAATTAGCTCTTGCAAAGACTCCTGGGATCGTTAGTAGTTTACTATGTTGAAAATTAAGCCCCCATTGGTGCCTAGTCAGTGCCTGGCAAGAGCCTAGTCATTGCCTAATCCTGCATACCAGGAGCCGATCACTTGGATAACAATAGTAATAGTAATCGGCTCCTGTGTATACTAATCAAGTGCCTAGTCACTGCCTTCCTGCATATTAATTATGTGCCTAGTCAGGAGCCCATCAAATTTGATGGGCTCCTGGCCTAGTCAGTATTTAGCTAGCTAGGTAAAAATGTGTTCCTCCATATTAATTAAGTGCCTTTCTCCATAAATAATTAACAACACAATAGGAACAATAGGCTTGCCCATTAAGTAACTTGAGCCCGGTTTGTCGGACCGTCTAATTTGAAAAAAGGAATAAGAAGAGCGATCACCTAGCCACTCGAGAAACGGCTTCTAATGTCTTTTGATTTAGCGCTAAAAATAGGATATATAATCAAAATACATTCACAAGGTGAATTAAAAACTTTCTATTTCAATTTTGTTTGACTATTTCAAAATCGTTTTCTCCTATCTATCTAGAGGAAATGAAAAACTATTAAAGTCTCAGCGTTTCACGAACCGTTAGGCAATTAATTATGCGACTAGGCACCAACGGGGCTTAATTTTCAACATAGTAGACTACTATCGTTACCAGTGGGGACGCGCCATTCAGCTATTGGTCAATTTTTTGCCCTGTCACCAGTAACAGTCCCAGAATTCTTTGCGAAAGTTAACTCGCCCCAGTTTTCTTCTCGTTTCTAAAGTGGAGAATGAAAATCTTTGCCTGTGCTCGAGGGAGGGGAGGGGAGGGAGGGAGGGAGGGGAAGTACCACAAGACAGGAGAGACGCACACATAGTCATTCTATACAAAAACAACGGGGTCCGGAGAGACTCAGTGCAACAACTACCGAGACATGTCATTCCTCAGCATAATAATAATAATAATAATAATAAATTATAATTATAATAATAACAACAACAATACTAATAATAATGTAACACTTCTATAGCACTCACATCCACTAGTTGTTCGTTGCACTTTACAACAATATTAAAAATAATAATTTGATAATAATATATACATAAAAATAGAAATAAGAAGATTTAAAACATTTAACCCTAATAATATATTAAACCATCATAAATAAGTTTCCTAAAAAGGTAGGTATCTTTGTTAAGATACTTTATGATCTTGAACAATTCTAAAATGGCAGATTAACGATTTGCAAAGATGTTTTACGTGACGGTCAAAGGACATATGTTTGTCTAGAACTACCTCAAGGCTTGTGGCTTTACCATCATCATTTCCAATATTCACGTAATCCAGAGAAGGGCCATCACGAAATTTCGAAGAGATGAGAACAACGTCAGTTTTTATGTTTTATGTAATATATCAAGCATGAGACGCAGTGTTTCATCACCAAATGAAACACTGAGAAGGGAGATGAAAATACGACGTGCAGTAGACTACGAGTAGTCCCCCATTTTTCCTCAGGGATAGTAGAGCGAGCGAAACGCGAGCGCGCGTGAAAATCACCCCACGCGAGAAAAGGCGACACGCGGCGGGGAGAGAGAATATTGAATAAATTTTCTCTCTCCCCGCCGCGTGTCGCCTTTTCTCGCGTGGGGTGATTTTCACGCGCGCTCGCGTTTCGCTCGCTCTACTATCCCTGAGGAAAAATGGGGGACTACTCGTAGTCTAGACGTGCAGCGTCTTGATGAACTTCGAGGTGTTCCTTCTAGAGATCAAAAAGTGTGTCAAATGCTTGATATTAGTTCTCAAACAAAATAATTTTACCAGGAGAAATTAAGGATGCAAAAATGAGCAGTTTTACATCTGATTTCCAAACACTCATTAAACATTAATTTCCTTTGCATTTTTTATGAATTGTTGATGAGTTTGAGAAATACAAATGAAGAACTTCAATGACGAACTGTCCTTATGTACAAATGAAGAACTTCAATTTTTTGCAATTCACAAATAACAAGTTTAAATGATGAACGTGGTGCCGTGACGCTCCTTCGAATAAATAAGGGTCAGCGATTGAAGAGGAACACTTTATTTTCACCTAGTAATACAATAAATACAATACTAAAAAAAAATAATTTCTATGAATAAGTATTCCCGAAAATGTGATCTTAATTGTAAAAGAGATTGAGGGTGTCTACGGACTTAAAGCATTGAACTCCCTTTTTAATATATTTGATTGAGTGGAAAAATTTGCTTATGACTTTTATTAACAAACATGCGCCTGTATAAAAGAAAAGAGTTGGCAGAAAAACGTCCTCTTGGATTACGTAAAATGAAAAATTGTACTTTGTAATTCGCAAATAAGAAGTTTAAATGATGAACGTGGTGCCGTGACGCTCTTTCCAACAAATAAGGGTCAGCGATTGAAGAGGAACACTTTATTTTGACCTAGTAATACAATAAATGCTAACAATACTAAAAAAAATAATTTCCATGAATAAGTATTTTTTTAGAATGTGATCTTAATTGCAAAAGAGAGTGAGGGTGTCTAGGGACTTAAAACTTTAAACTCCCTTTTTCATATACTTGATTAAATTATATTGTGTTTTGTTTAATTTGGTGTGAAATTTACATATGTATTGAAAATTTCTCAGTTTTAGAGAAAAAGTATTAAGGAAAAATATTGCTTGTCGTGTTGAAACCTGATGTGGTCTCTAGAATAGTGTATATTGTGATAGTGCAAACTTAATTAAGTTTAGCGTTATTTATTTATATTTTCTGATTGCATTTATCTTTTTTCGCTGCCCACAGTAAATAAATGAAGATGAGATAAATTGAAAGTCAATTTACGACTGGCAGATGTTTTTCGATATATAATAATCATAGTTTAAAGGAGGGTACTAATGTAGGAGTTTAGGATGTATGGGTTGTTCAGGTCTCTTAATCTATTCTTCTATTGTAGACTGTTTTAGAAGAGTTTTACATTAAAAATTATAGCCTGGTATTGATTTCCCTACTAGTCATGTAAAACTCCCAATAGTACAACACATATTAAGTACACGGTCCATTCGAATGTAGAAAAACCTCTTGTAAAACAGGACCTCTAAAGCCCAAACCACGTCGGGTGGCACATACCCGTATAGGTATCCTAAGGAGGTGAGTCGTCCCGGGGTCGTCCCCCGCCCCCCGCCCTACTCTCCCGGAGCCCTTGAAGTCACTACATAACCAAACTACACGCCTTCTTTTTTATTAACAGACCAGTTGCTCTGTTAGTGCGTTTGTCGTTCAACAGACAGTTCTTTTTGGGAGGGAGAAGCAATGTACACGAACTCTGTCATCGCGTTCGCTGTCATAATGAGTATCGAAACACTCATCACATGTGTTGGAAACGCTTTCGTAATTTTCGTATTTTGGACGCAGTTCACGGGAAGTAGAAGACGAGCCAGCTATCTTCTGATCAATTTAGCGGTTGCCGATTTTTTAATAGGAGTCACAAAAATTCCAGGGTTTATAACCATCTCCATTCCCTCTCTGATGCGACAACGAAACATTGACGACCTCGGAAACTATATTACAGCATTTGACATCCTGTTTTCAACAGCTTCAGTAGTTTCTCTTGCTACTGTTTCAGTGGAACGCACTGCAGCCGTCTTGTGGCCACTTGCTCATCGAACTTCAAGTGACAGAGTGTATGTCTATTGTGTTGCTTTTATCTGGATGATAGCGATGAGTATGTTCCTCATTTATATTCTACCTTTCTTCAACGTGTGGCCCTTAGAATATGCAATTATAGTACTGAACATCGTTCTTGTACTATCCATTCTTACCACTTGTCTTACGTACATCATTATACGCGCCCATTTGAAACGTTCACCCCAAATATTTAGCAGTGATCATGGTGATGAAAGACAAAACGTGGAAAGAAACGTGAAACTCTCAAAAACGGTGTTTCTGGTCATCGCATTATCATTTGCTTGTTGGGTTCCAGCTGTTATTTTGTACGTCATCCATTATGTCTTTTGCAAAGAATGTATTCCAGCCGAAGTCGTTATGGTGGGAACTGTTTTGCATTTCGCAAACTCTCTTGTTAATCCTATAGCATATACTTGCAGGCTGTCAATTTTCAAGAAAACGCTGAATAGATTCCTAAAAAGGCGACAAGTTCGTGTGGAAATAACAAAGCTCTGAAAGGAAAATGTCCTCTTCCTTGCCAATCATGGCCATCTTATCATTTTTGCCTCGTCGTGAGAGACCTCTGCTAGCAGGGAACATCAGACCCAAAGGGAAAAAAAACCTCCAGCATAAAGCAAACGATGCAATTTTAAATTAATACTTATAAGGGCAAACAGAACGAACAAACAGCTTTACCTCAGTCCCGTTCAGCCCCGTCGTCGACAAAGGACGCCGCTGTATTCGTGGTGAACAATGATGGTGATTTTAATGAAATTCATTAACCGTTGGTCCATCGTCGAGTAGCTGACGCTATACGATGTTATAAGTTCCTTGCAGTATTTCTATTAAACAGTCCAGTTTTTCTTTGAAAACACACACGCTAAACTTCCCGTAGAAGTTACCTCAGCTGTTTGATCCTGAATTATGCTTTGCAACTGAGAAATAACGACAGTGCTTGTAAATACGGTTCCGGTCTTCGCACCCCAATACAAATAACTGGAAAATTGAACTTTCTCCGATCTCAGTTGCTAATACTGTCAAAAGATGCGTCGAATTGCATTATGGGACTGTTGCAAAAGACGATTTTTTTCTCCCGCAGTGTCCTCGCAATAGCCAATAACAGGAGAGATTATTTCTCCAAAACATTCGTAGAGTAATTCGCCACAACACTGAGTCATTCTTATGTGCAAACTCAAGTAAGCCCTTGCACACGTGGGGAAGTTAAAGCCTGGTTACAGCTTGAGGATGTTTCCGTGCAATAGCCAATAACAGGAGAGATTATTTCGTCCATTTCGCCACAACAATTCGATGCAAACTCGTTTAAGTTAACGCCTGGTTACAGCTAGGATGCCTGATGAAGTTTCCGTTTGTAGAATTCGATCGGAAACGTTTAAGACGTAAGCTAGCCTGATGAAGATGTAGATCGCTTATGCACTACAAGGCTAGGAAAGGCACACAATCTTTTTTAGGTATTTATCTATTTAGTTTTATTTTATTTTATTACCACAATGCTAATGAATTAGCTTTCATTCACTAGAGCCAATTTTTCAGCTTTAACAAAAAATAGCAGTTTTACTGTTCAAGGTTCCCATCTACATTTCCTTTTTTCTTTCTTCCTTTCTTGCTTTATTCATTTTTATTCTTCAGTTTTCACTTGGACCGACTGACACAAGATCGGAAATGTCATCGACGAGCAACCAAAGACGCAAACAACACGCCATCTGTATAATCTATAACTAAACAGATGTATTTAAAAATGAAATCAGTATATATCTACATCTTCATCCAATTATTTGGCAATGTCTATATGTTTAGAACACTATGATGTATAAAGTTGTAATCTGGCAAATAATAATGATGATTAATAAGAATGATAATAAGAATAATCAATTATATTGTTCAGATATACCCGATTTACAATTCTTAGAGAATAATGTTGCTTAATACCAAGTTTTTGTAACGACTGTGTTATATCAATCGCAAAACAATTTTTAAAGTGTTTAACTGATAATGAGCGGATTCTGTTTGAAATAGTCATAATTGTGGTTGCATCGTGTACAGTCAAAACTAAAGGGTTTAATAAATATGTATTAACTTAAGCTGAATAAGACTGTTTGCTACATGCAATCTCTTCATTGAAAAGCAAATCAATTAAGCACTGAATTGAATCTAGCAAGCACTAGTCAGTTCTAAAACTCTTCACATTTGATGCTATATTGAAAACCAAAGATAAGGTGTCAAGTGATGTTACTGTGTTAGTTTTTCAGTTATCTGCTATTCATTTAATGTTCCATAACTTTTTCGGTCAGCATCGAGAACGATCTTTAATTTGGCAGCTTGATTATCATTCTCAAGACCAGTTTTCCGTCTTTGTTCAAGGTCCGAAATTGTCCGTGGTCATCGACCTTTGCTGTTTCCCTCTCATTGCGAACGCGCACTGTTTTTGTCGACCGAGTCCCCATGCGATGAGAAGAGCTCTATGACCTTCAAGTACAGCCCAGTCTTTTTCAATTGAGCAACGAGGCCTTAGAAGACCACGGATAGGCCAAAGCATCAGGTTTATCCAGATACCCTGAAATATCAATGCATGCTGTCCGGCCGGACATTGAGGAGAGAAGAAAACAAATTCATGCAGTTATCCTCGTGCACATGCAGTTTATTAAAACAACTCACTGTAATCAAACCCCTCGCGTACTGCTCTGCTATCCTTATTCCAGTGGAGTGACGCATTTTATGATTCATCAGCGCTCGCTTCCCACACGACGAGTAGTGTAGGAGCTGCTTGGTAGGTCTCTCCTAATTGGTCGCAGGAAACAACGACATGTCATTCTCCCAATTGTTTTAGTATTGTCTTGGGTCAGGGAAACTCACAATTGGTGACTTCTCTTCTGAGGAGCTGCTACATAACTACACGACAAGAGCCGGTCAAGTAAAACTGATTTCTGGTGTGCCGCAACCTCCTTTTTCTTTTCTTTTTCGGCGGTAATATCATTCTGACAAGAATACATTGTAGTAGGAGATGAGCACCTGAAGTAAAGTTACGATGATTTTCAGGTCATGCATAAAATATGGACGCGAGCTTAGAAGCATCTCATCAGAAATGGAGTTTATTTTAGAAGTAAGGCCAAGTAAGCAGCTTTCTAATTATCGCTATTTCGTCAGCTTCCTTCAGAAAGCTCTACAGGACATATGTTTTACCTTGCTGGTAATACTACCGCAAGAAAGCACGTCCGAAAATGAAGAGTTTTGATTGGTTGATAATGGTAATTTTTAGAGTAATATGGTAAGAGTTTTATCTGTATATTGTTTCTGCGAGAGTAAGAACTCTGGGATCTTTAAATCATGCTGTTTCCTTATCCATCAGGCTGCATTTCAAATTCCCTTTTCTGGGTTTCTGCTTATTATTTATAAAATTTATTTTGGTGTGTAATTTCCGGATATCTATCAAAATTTTACAGTTTTCAGAAAATTGTATTTTTTTGTGTCAAAGCTGGTGCAGTCTCATGATTAGTGTATCTTTTGATACTACAAACCCTGCGCGAACTTATTACGTTTTCTGTGTTTTCTATTTTCGTTTTGTATTTATTTTTTGGTTGCCAAAAGTAATTTTATGCACTAGGTGAGATAACTGAAAGTCGGTTTGACATGCCAGATGTTTTGCGACTTGTAATAAACAAACTTTGTTTAGGAAGAGACTCGAATAGGCCTTTTTGGTCAGGTATGGTCACCCAGGATTTTTCACTTAAAACTTCAAAATATATGTTTTACAATTCAAAAAAAATACACGCTTTGCATATTTAATTAACAGATTCGGTGGTTCATGGCTGGATTCAATGTGCATGTGCCGTTAAACAGCAAGTTTTTAGGAACTGAAAAGCAATGTCCACTATCCATATCATCGCATTCTCTGTGGTTACTGGTATCGAAACATTCATTATTTGTGTTGGGAATGCTTTCGCGATTTTTGTTTTCTGGACGCAGTACACTGGCAGTAGAAGAAGATCCAGTTATCTTCTGATCAATCTGGCGGTCACCGATTTCTTCGTGGGAGTATCTGGGCTTCCATCGCTTATAATCGACTACATTCCCTCCTATCTGAGAAACAAGAAATCTGAAGATTCTTTCGCTGAATTTTTTCCTGCCACATTATTTGTCCTGTTTTCAGCCGCTTCTGTTGTTTCTCTCGCTGCCATTTCAGTGGAACGCACTTTCGCCGTCTTGTGTCCACTCGCCCATCGAACAACAAGCAATAAGATTTACGTTTACTGCGTTGCTTTTATTTGGGCGACTGGGATGGCTCAAACTATTGTCTATACTTTGCCCGCCTTTGGGGTATGGAAATCAAACTATACGGCTACTATACTAAACGTCGTTCTTTTGTTGTGCATTCTTATCACCTCTCTCATGTACATCATTATACGAGCACATTTGAAACGTTCACCTCAGATACTTGACAGTCTTAATGGCAATCAAAGGCAAAGCATGGAAAGAAACTTAAAACTCTCAAAAACGGTATTTCTGGTCATCACACTGTCATTTGCTTGTTGGGTTCCAGCTGTAGTTTTGTACGTCATCCGTGACGTCTTTTGCAAAGAATGTATTCCAGCCGAAGTCGTTTTGGTGGGAATTGTTTTACATTTCGGAAACTCTTTAGTTAATCCTATCGCATACATTTGTAGGCTGTCAATTTTTAAAAAAACACTTAAAAGACTTCTAAAAAGGCGATAAGAATGTGTAGAGCTTAAAGCGTTACCTCGTCAAGAAAGGAAAACCGATTCCTCCGTTTAGTTCTCAGGGGTACCCCCAACGACTGTTTTCTGTAAATCATCTGTTCGGAGAAGCAAAAATTGCCTAGAATTTTCTACAGCTTGATGAAGGATTAAAATTTCTAGATGACCGTTCTATTCATGTACAATTTTCTTAGCTGTTCTTTTCGCTGTTGTTCTTAGAAAAAGGAAACTAACGTTTTCGGATTCGAAAATGTTATGGAGAGAGGAATCAGAAAAATTTTTACTTTAGTAAGAATCCGTAAGTAATAGTAACGCATCTAAAATTTTTGGGAAAATAATACTGAAGCCTTTGTATTTTCGAAAACTTTTCGAAATTACAAGGGCGTCAGTATTATTTCCCGACTCAAGTTGCCCTAAGATGACCGAAAAGATACAAATTTTGTAGCGCCGCTTGAAATGCATTTCTAAGAATCTAAAAATACTCTGGATAATCTAAAAAGTCTTTTCGACGCCTTTTTGTGATATGACATGCGCAGAATAGTGTCAACCAGTTCCGGACATTCAGATTGGAGAGCAACCCGAATTCAGAAAGCGGGAAAACTGGGGAGAGAAGAGGGAACCTTTTCTTTCCTAGTCCCTAAGCGTTCTCTCCTGCCCCGTTGTCCTCGCGAAATCTGGGAAAGAGCGGGCGAGTCCCTCTCGGTGACGTCACAGCTCATGGTAGAGTCCAGTGACGGAGCAGAGAACGCCTTGGGACTAGGCTGTTCTCATCCTATCCCCTTTAAGGTTCTTCCTGCTCTCATTTCTTTGCGCCGCCCCCAAAATCTGAACGCTTAGAACAGGCTACAGCTGATAGCTGTTTCATCCTTGTTTTTATTCTTCAGTAGTAAACGCAAAAATAATTAATCCAACGAGTGTTATAATCAAATTTCGCTCCTTTTCCGTAAACGGGATCTCTCTCAGAGAAAAAAGAATCTTCGAAAGCTTCTCAGAAAAGATTTAAATCAAACACGTCACTAGCTGTCAGTTCTTAGGGCGGGATTTCGTTATTTCATCATGATTACGTAATGGTTGGAATGATTATCTTCCTGTTTTCAACAAGATCTTTGTTAAGATGAAAATGTAGATTGTTTAAATGCGGAAAGATCCTGTGTAAAATCAAAGTTTTATTTTATTCTTTTGTTTTTAACGGAGTGCCTATGTTTTAACTTTCACTTTAGCCGGGGGCATTTTCAGTTGCACCCAACGTACTTTTACTGCAGCTCCAAATTCCAATATACTTTCTTTTTTTCTTTCTTAGTTGACAACTTTTCATGTACCGATCGACCAATACGAGAACAAAGAACACCATCAAAAAGCAACTGAACAAAACACATAAGTTATCTATAACTGATGATGAAACGGCACTTTTAAATGAAATGAGTTTATTACATATACGCAAACGATCCAATTATTAGGCAATGTACATGATATACTATGTGTGTATGACACCATGTGAACAACGTCGTCATTGACTAATAAGATAACAATAGTAATAATAATATGGATTGTAATGTTAAGTTTTATTTTCCCCGTTTTAAGAGAAAAGTGCCTCCTAATACCAAGTTATAATGGTTACATAAATCGAAAAAAAAAATCATAAGATTAAATATTGTAAGCTCTCTTTGACATAGCCATTGCTGTGATAGTATTCTGTATAGAAATATTGAAAGGACTAATAAATATGTATGTACATTGTAGCTGTCTGCTGCAAGTATGTCTCCTTAAGTAAACAGGAACTAGCATTAATTTGATTAGGCAGCATTAGTAAAACAGCCATCAAGCAGATCAGGTTCTGGATTTAATCGAGCAAGCATAAGTGAGTTCTAAAATTTTCCACACTTAACATCAGGGACACTCCAACGATCTTGCAGTATTTTTATTGTTTGTTTTTATATGCTATTCATTTAACGTTCCGTAACTTTTTCCGTCAGCATCACGAACGATCTTTAATTTGGCAGCTTGATGATCTTCTTCAATATCAGTTTTCCGTCTTTCCTCGAGGTCCGACATTGCAATACTCTCTCCTTGACCGCGACAGTGATCTTCGACGTCTGCCGTTTCCTCTCCTTGCGCACGCGCACTGTTTTTTTCGACCGAGTCCCCATGCGATGAGAAGAGCTCTATGATCTTCAAGTAGAGCCCAGTCTTTTTTAATTGAGCTACGAGGCTTTGCGCGCAGAGGTTGATTGTTATGGAGACCACAGATAGGCCAACGTACAGTAGCATCAGGTTTATCCAGATACCCTGAAATATCAATGCAAGCTGTTCGGCGGGACATTGAGGAGAGAAGAAAACAAAATTCATGCAGTTATCCTCATGCACATGCAGTCTATTAAAATACCTCAGTGTAAAAGCTAAAAAATACCACGATAGGAATTTTCGAATACCATGGTCACACTTCAATATCGACTTTTTGATCAATGTTACTTCCACTACTTCCAAGTTTTTCTCTGTGCTAACATAAGAAGTAGCCTGCAAATCGGCTTATGTAAAGGGCAGCGACAACCATGTACTGGAAAGATCACAATTTGAGATAGGATGCTAAAAGCTTTGACCATTTTTTCGACAATTTATTCCTTTCATATAGAATATATCACTAACTATACCGCTAGAGAGACAAACTTATGCCTATTGGACCAATTAACAGCAGTGGTTAAAAACAGTAACGAAGACTCCTCGCAGACTCACAAGGCCCAAAATGGTACAATTCTCGGACGAAAAAGCCACAAGCCATTCAAGAACGACCACGCACGCCTCAGAATAAGTACCACTAATCAGCGGTCACTCCACTTATGGACAAATTGAATCCTCTCTTGTCCAGAGTAGATTTCAATTTCAATTTCAGAGTAAATTTAGAGATGCGGTAAAAACTGCGTATTATGTACTGCGCTTGCGCTAAATCTACCCCCAAACTACGCCGGATAAATCATTGATCGTATCTCCTCCCCCTAGTCCCTTGCCAACTGAATTCTGACTAAATTTTCCCTTCCCCCGGATTGCAGTTACGTTCGCCGATGCGCTTTGCCCTCCTTTAGTTAAAACTGTTTTCTGTTGCAAAACAAACCACAGAAAAATTGATTTTTTCAGTTTTTCATTCGTTACTTGAAATAGGCCATTTCCAAGTTGCCCAAACTGGCCTCTGTTTCAAAACTAAGCTAACTGCAATAAAGCCGTCGACAAAATCATTTTAATTCTTATGCAAATAAAAGCCATTATTACAAGAAGACCAAGAAAGGTTTCGCACTTAGCCTCGTTTTGAAAGTGACAGTTTTTGGAAGTCGGAAATGGGCTATTTAGCCTCATTCTGTCTTAATCTTTGGAGAACTGAGTACGAGATTTAGCGAGCAAGACCTTGAGGTGTGGGTGGGGTAGTCGAGAGGTAAATTGAAGATCTCGCTTTTTCCCCACCCGGACCCTGAGAGCTTGCTCCCACGAGCTACTGGAGTTTATATTGAGAATTACATTAGCTAAGTAGTGTAGTGAAGGTTTCTCCTTTCCTCAATGACCAAGATAAAGTAGCTTAAAGTTATAGAAGAGATAGAATGAATAAAGAGGAAGAAATGCAAAGTGTCCATTTGTCAAAGCTGGTTAAAATGCCAACAAAAATATATCAGATATATGGGTGGCACAGCAATATCCAAGAGTTTCATTTCAAGAGAATTCTTCTGCAAAGTAAGCTGTTGGTAGAAAATAACATCTTAAAGACCTTTAGTAACGATTTAATCAGTGGAAAGAATAGCTGCAGAGTCAGCTATGCAGTGTCGAAGAGAAGTCCAAAGATGGCAATCAAGAGAATTAGCAAGTTGGAACTATAAAGAGAATGAAACTAGAACCTGGGGGAGTACTCAACAAATGTTTATAAGGGGAGGCTCCGCCTCGAGATCCAACCCCTTACCCTTTTATATACCATTTTTCACGAAAAAGGTGCCCCTTTCGTATACCTTCTAATACCAAATAGTAACCCTTTGACATACCTTGTTTAGAACTTTGCATCCCTTTTAACTGCTGTAAATACACTGTCTTTTAAATAAGAATCAATCACGAAAAAAAAGGATTCTTCGAATTTATAAAGCCATAAAATTCATCTGTTAGCCCTTTGGGGTACTTTCGCAGACCCAAATGACAGATTTCCCTACCCTTTCATATACCTGAAGCCTGAAAAAGATACCCCTTTCGGGCGGGACCTCCCCGTACAGGCCGACGTAGGTACTCCCCCTCCCGGGAACTGAAATTTCCCCGACTTTTTCCTTTCCTTTCTCTCTTCCACCCCTTTCGACGCCTGTCACGCAGGCGCAGCGCTGTAGAAACAGACATTCAGTTGAGGCGTCCAACAATGTACGAGAAAGACGACATCACCCACAGACCTAATAAGGAGAAACATTTCGCCTTGAATCATGGCATTGTGCAAGCAAACTTCACCATTAACTGCAATGAAGACTTGAGGTAAGGCAATGAATAGCCTCCTTGAATAGGAGTTAACTGAGGATGGTAGTGTTATAAGGGCATGATAATGAAAGCGTTGTGCCATTCTTATGGTTGTCCTGGGAAAGAATCTTCAATTGTGAAGAGATAGTTAGCATTACGCGAAAAAAATAAAAGATGCAAAAGATAAAGAGTTGAACAATAGAAAAGTTGACAGACGAATTATGACATAAAAATAAGAACGCGGATCACTGAGATTTCTTCATGTACTTCATTTTCAGAAACTTCATAGAGCAAACTCGTCCCCCCAGGGACCTTTTTCCCCAGCTACGTCATCATCGGAAAGATGACGTAGCATCCAAAGAACAAGGCTGGCGCCGTTATAGATTCACATACGTTCAGAACCCTAAGCAAAGGTTTAGGTTTCTGGAAAACTACCCACCTACCCCTCCCCTAAGTCAGCATTAACACTTACTTCTCACTTAGAGCAAAATGTTGGGTTAGGGGAGGGGTAGGTGGGCAGTTTTCTAGAAACCTAAGTTGATCCAGCAAAGAGATTGACAACTTACCGCTGCAGATTTAGGCACAATGTCTCCGAATCCAATAGTGGTAAAGGTAATGAAAATGAAATATAACGCGGTTCCAAAATCCCATCCTTCGAGAGCGCAGTATAGGGATGACATGAACGCGAGAAAGATAAAAATAATCGGCAAGGCGACCCAGACGGGGGCGTTGATTTGTGCGTCAGCGGACTCGAACTCGTAATCAGAGCGGGAGTACCGTCGTATATACTTAACCAGCCACGCGCATGCCCCGTTTAGGTAATGGACGATATGGTGTCCTACCACTGCTAATAACATCAGGGTCAGCGGTATTCCAGTGAGAGCATATAAAACGCAGAATAAGCGACCGCCTGCTGTAACCGGGGCCAGATTTCCGTAACCTAGTCAATAAAGAAAATGTGTCATGTTCAGAGACTCTATAGTTGTGGTTTTATGAGCGGTCTCGTTGTAAGATGAATAGTCTAGTTATCTGTCCGTATGTGTCGGTTTTCTGAATTGCACCTTGAACTATCAAGGTGTATGGACTCGGGGAAGATAGATAGCTATAGATAGATTATTAACAAATAATTAAACAGCAACCAAGAATTGAATTGTTAGGCTTAAAAACAATAAAAGATTCCACCAGGCAAAGGCGACGGCTATACGCGTATGTTGCAAATGAAACCACCACGAAAAAAAAGTCTAAAAATGAAATATCATTAACATATCATACAACTCATATTCAATTCATTAAAAATTTATCATAGAAGAAGGTAAAAAGGATTGTCTGAAACGATTGGTACTACAAATAGGAACATTAAAGGTACTTGGCCGCCTGAGGTAATTTTTTTGTGTTCGTGTATTTGGGGGACTAGATGGAGAAGCCTGTGAGATGGAATGTACATGTACATTAGATAGCTAAGGGACGGACCATTAAAAATTGTTTGCAGCAGCGAGCCGTTTAAAAAATATGTTTGCATGTAAAAATTTTCCAACCCCCTTCAAAAACACAATGGTCCGTCCCTTAGAGCAAGCTGCGTCTCTCCTAATGCCCAGGCTGGAGAGGTTGAAGCGACTGAGGTTGTCCTCATGGGTGCACTCAGGAGTGATAATATGGAGAGTCCTGTTCTGAGCCCTCTCAATGTCCTCCTGGGGTTATCATAAGATAACGCACGTTGAAAAACCGGCAAACAGTATTCAAGGATGGACCAAACGCACGGACAATAAAAATTCACAATTATTTCCTCAGGTGGAATACCGCGCGAAGGAGTAGAATAAGTCAGTAAGGAAGAACACGCGTTCCAGCTAAGATCCTTGATAGCGGAGCTCCACGCGAAGCGCCGCGCATGGGCGGAGCGCCATAGCTAAGGAAATGTGGTAATCTACCCATCCGAGAAAATTTGGTAATCACGTGACCGTACACCGACTGACAGCCCGACGGTCCGTCCGCACCACAGGCATACCAATGTAAAATAACTCAATCAATAGGTATGGCAACCCAAATGCAATTCAAGGTTTTATTTGGAACTGAAATCACATGGCCGCCCCGACAACAACAAAGTCGTGTCTTTTTCGGCGTTATTTTTAATGTTTACACTAACGTGGATAACAGAGGAACAGCGAGAGCGAGCTATTGAAAACAAAGGAGACGAATTTCGTAGGAAGAAAAACATTGAAATTCAAAGCGGCGGTGAGAAAATGAGAAATGCTAGCGGCCAGCAAGCTGAAAATGAGCGGCAGTGAAAAATAAGAGCGAACATGAACACAGCATACAAAATGTTGGGTACTAGCACATAAGACAATTCCTCCATAAAAATAATGTTTAGCTAGGAAGTTGGACGTTTTAGTCGTACAAATCAGCGTTGTAGCCGTGCAAAACAACGGCAAGGGAAACACAAAAAAGCGTGCTCACGTGCAAATTTGTTTTTTGCAAATTAGAAGAAAAAGTGTGCTGCACGTGCAATTTTGTTTTTTTTTTGCTAATTAGATCTATTAGTCTTGAAGCCATTTTCATTGTCGTCCCCGTTTAGCATTACACGATTAAATTTTTTTTTCTTTTCACGTATTATTAACCAGAGCTTCGCTTTTAGCCCTGGCTAAATCTATATATTATAGTTACTGACCCTAAGATGTTAGCATAGTTGACAACACAAAAATCAGACCGGTAGACCGAAACTGGACTAAAATTCAGATTCAGGGCCGACAAGGGGAGGAAGAAATTTGAGAGGCAGGAAACATTGCATGAGCTCTAAGAAGGCTGAATTGATCTTGTTGGCCAAATCAAATGGCGATAGAAAATCGGCATCGAGAAAGTTGAGTTTCGAAAGCAAATGTTATGGACCTCGTAGCGGACCTTTGACTATTACACGAATCAAGGCTCCTATACAACTGATTAAAATAATCAGCAACTCTTTATGAACTCGCTAAATCACCTTCATGAAAATATAAAGGTTTCATTACAATAGTTGGCTAAAAAGTTACAGAAATTATATCCGAGATAAGCATGAAAGCAGACATAAACATTTAAGACGGCCTTACCTATTGTGGTCACAACGGTTGTCGCAAAAAACAAGGAATTCGAAAAGCTCCAGCTAGGTTTCGAGGCAGCTGTTCTCCTCTTTCTTATTTCGTCAAACTTTGCATCAATTTTTTCCAGAGAATCAGATTTGAGCCCTTCCACGGCCTCTTTGATGTCTAAATGTTCCGGTAAGATCTGTTTTCCTTGCGAAGTTTTCTTCAAAGTTTGCAAGAACAAAGCAACATCGTCGCTTGTACTGTGTTCCTTTCTCGGCTTGTATTCTATAGATTCGAAGATTAATCCTCCAATGAATAGAAAAACTAAATTTGCCAAAAAGAGAACCAACGGAACCAGATTTTTTCGCTGCGTTGGTGTTAAAGTCATGGCTCTGGGATTACTAAAATTTTTTTCCAATTTGTGATTATGCCGGAAACATTTACAAGGAATACAAGTTAAGTTAAATAATGGTAATTTTCGAGTTCCTACAAATCACTTTCAAAACATTCGAATGCGTGGGCTATTCAAATATATTTCATCGTGCTGAATTATTTAATATTTTCTTCGGATTGTATTGCGTCTTATTTTAATTGGTTGCTAGAGTGCGAATTTCGATCGAATTGTTTTGGGCAATGTTATCTGTTTATAATACTCAACCAAAATATTTGTTTGCAAGTATGTGATTGCAGGAGAATACGGCAAAATATTCAACTTTTGAACATGGAAATCACTTTTAATTTCACAACCCACGATTTATCACTTAAGATAAAATAAATTGCGCGGTTTCTTTCATTTCTTTTTTGTACTCTTATCGCTTTGACTTATGTCTTTAAAGTGAATAACACATGCAAAAAGGGGATCACGGAAAAAGTTACAATTAGAAAACATAAACTGATTATGACTCAAGTGCAAATATCTTCAATCAACTTTTCGTTATTGATTAAAACTCTCTTTCTGTTTCAATTCACAAAAGCACACGGCTGGAGCTGATGGCCTTGAGAGAGGAGAAAGGGCTGTTTTCTCAGGCTATACTGACTTGTGTTACTGGAAAATTACGGATTAAAAAAAACGAAGGATGAATATCAATGTTTTTATTTGAGACTGAGCAGTAAACCGAGTAAAACTAATAATACAAACAGCCCATGAAAGTTGCGTTTCACGCGCTGTGCGAGTCTTCAAAACACAATCACACGCATAAAAAAACTCTAATTTTATATTTCAGGCCAATGCCTTTCTTCAGGTGATTCCTTAGTAAAAGAACCTAACATAGATTGTAGATCAAACTTGCTACACTGATGTAACAAGTCAAGAAGATGATAAAAAAGTGATAAAAGGTGGGGGTCACGCGTACGGTGCTCGTTTTGACGTCACAATGCTGACAAGGTACGGCTATTTAGGACCCTTTGGCAAAAACCGCGAACCGGGATCTAATTTTTGCACTGTATCTACTGAAATTTTTTCTTAAGTTAGTGAATGACTGATTTCAGTCCCCTCTCGCCCTCATGTACTGCACAGCCGTTATTAGTCACGTGTCGTCACGCAATGCTCTGGGGAGGAGCGTTGAGTGACCACACTAAATACATTATTTGTTCGAAGACATGAAGCGCCCAACCTCAAATTAGCGCTCATCTCGAATAAGCGCTCATATAAGCGCCCACCCCCACCCCACCCTCTTGGGTGATAACGAGTTTGAAATTGAATAAGTACTAATATAAAGAGACTTCTCAGAAAACGGAGTTTCTACAGAGTAGGGGTATAGTAGTTTACAGAAACCTTGCTTTGTTACATCTTTGCGTTTCGTTATTACCATTTATTGTTTTGTTGCAAAATAAACAAACTAAACTTGTTGAAAATTAAATGATGAAAATTTAATAAGCGTCCAGCCTCGAATAAGCGCCCACCTCGAATAAGCGCCCACTCTCAAGGTCCAAAAATTTAATTAGCGCCCAGAGTGCTTAATCGAAGACTACACACCCTCTGGATTTTCCAAACCCAAAATTCACTAGAAAATTAGGAACCTGATTGTCGCAATTAACAGGTAAATACCACCCCCCCTCCTCCCCTCCTCCCCTCCTCCTCCAGCCACTCTCCAGGAAATTGGTCACATTTGCTCCCTCTTAGCCTACGCCACAAACGAAAAGTCTCCCTAATCGGAGTGCATTGCGTGCCAGCATGTAATCAATTCCGCGCACTTGGTTTACCGGCAAAATGTCGTGATTTACAAGAAATTTTAAGTTTTTCGAGAGTGAACCTGGGCCGGGATGAGAAAATCAGTTCATTGCGTCCAGCTTCTAATCAATTAAATAGACCCGCGCACTTGGTTTACCGGCAAAATCTCGTGATTTACAAGAAATTACACGTTTCTCGAGAGTGAACCTGGAGTGAGAAAATCAGTTCAATTCAATGTATGAATCAGATGAATAAAATATAAATCAAGCTCAATAAATGAATTTAAATTAATTAGGGAAATGAAGGGGAATTCACAATCAAAAGAGGTATTAAATAATTTAAGGGGGAAAGGAAAAGATTTCGAAAACTATGAAACAAAGCAGTTAATAATCAAAATTACTATAGTTTATTTCAGCAAAACTTCTTCAAATTCTGATAAGCTTATTAAGAGATGAGACATCATGAGTGTGATCTTTGGCTCATTTCAGAGTGACCTTGACTGACCGCCACCGAAAAGGACCAGTCAGCGGAAAGCTTCTTGAAGAGAAGTTTGGTGAACTTTACATGCAGAAGAAATTCACCAAACGTTTTTGGTGAGAATCTCCGATCTGAAAAGACTGAAACATTGGTCGAAACATTCAGGACCGTTTTCGTTTTCCAAATGAATTGCAAGAAGACTTGACGTCGCCAAACTTAACTTCACGAACTCCGGAAATCAAAGGTCGTATGATATAGTAATCACGTGGCTACTCAAAGGTCAAACGATCGTCTCACGGTACAAATGAAACGAGCGCATGACATCATTCATTGCCATCAAGTTCCACGAAATTCTCTTTCGTTTACAAAACAGTCAACGATGAACGGCAGAAATTGAAACTCTGAACAGCTAGAAATGTCCTTCTTTATTAGAAATACGCGATCTTAGATCTGTTCATCATTATTCCCTGCCAGCTGGTTGTTCGTTATGGAACTTGGAATAAACATGATCAACAAAACCCTGAAAATCATTACAAGACCTCACCTTTTGACGGTTTCGATAGTGACAGCGTGGCTATGTTTGCTGGTTAATATTGCTCTCCGTATTTATTATCTGTGGATGCGAATCACAACTTGGTAAGTTTTAATGAAGTTGACCAGTTTACTTTGCAGACGTCCCCGTCGCGAATCGAACCATAAATTGCACAATGTTTGTTTTTATTATATATATCGTAAGCTTGAACAAAGTAAGAGGCGATGCAAGCTAACTCGAAGTTGCTTTCAACTACGAGGGATTCTACTGAGATTTCCTCACAGCCCCATTCATTTATCATGTGCTCATGTTTTGACTCTTCGTATAAACAGTTTATGTAAAAAGTAATGAGATTGCTGCATCTATAATGAATGGGCTGTCGTTTGCAAAAATCTTACCAAAGCTTCTTACTGTCAATAGATTTGTTTTGGGGAAAATGGGATTGTTTGCAACCACGAGACAAGGCAGCCATGTTGGTTTAAAGACGAATTATCAGTAGAACCTCATAAAAGCCTGGTTTCCACATGATAGTTCGGATTGTCCTGATCATCCCAGTCATCTCAAATGATGTTCAGAAAATCGGGACAGTCATATGGAAACACTACCCGGACGATTGCAAAGGACCTGGATGACTGAGATGGACTTGGTTGCTTGGATAGAGTTGAGTTCTATCCAGACAATCAGGATGATCATGTAAATTTTGAAGCAATCATAATAAAAAATTATAAAAGTGACTCTCTCAGACCATAGAGACTATCGGCCAATTAAAGGCCATCCCAGAAATCATCACTATTTTTCCAGTAATGGAGAATAAATTTAGCCCAAACACAATAAAACATAATACAAAAATGTTCGCACCATGTATGGGGACTACATGTATTTGAAACTAGAGAAAGTATGTTACATCAACTTCTCTATGTGAGGCTAATAATTTTATTGTCTTTATGGAACTCTTCCAGCTTGTTTATGTCGCAAAATCAAGAGAAAAAGCAGATAGCAAGGCATGTTATTTGCTCTCTGATTAAAATCCATCATCATGTTTGGCTTGTTTGCCATGTGAAAAAATTCCAAGTGCTGAGGTTGTACTAATATTTTTTCCCGAGAATTTTCATGAACAAAGAGTTAAGCTCTTAGCAGAGAGAGGTCCTTCAACCAACGTGGCTGCTATGATGTCAGCTACAAGGCAGCAATAATTAACTTACTATTTATAGCTGGAGCTGCAAGCTTGTAAGGGTGCTGTATAATATATAATCCATGCATGTTTGTAGTGGCTTAACCTAGAATAGTAATGAAGCTCCATCCCTGCATGTTTGAAAATTGCCCTTTGTTTTGAAGTTATAATAAGTGGCTGAACACTCTCATCATAAAGAATGTTAGGGCTGAGGGAAGAAACGGGCCCTTCAAACCTTCCTACCATTTTTCTGCCTGGTACAAATGTCAGACTAAGAAAATCACAGTGTGAACCAATGAGCAAAAAGTTGCTAGAATAGTGGAACACAATGCTGATAAAAATGTTGACTTCACCTATAACAGATTTTTAAGACCCACTTGTTTTAAAAATATACAGTTGCTGAATAACTTTGTTTTGAAGCAATGAAGCAGAAGTAATAAAACACAACAAAAATAACTTCTGAATATTGGTTGTCACTTTTATGAAATTGGTGCAATGATGAGAAGCGGTGAAAGATTCATTGAACACTCTCATCATAAAGAATGTACCATCCACGGGGCTTTGAAAGAAGGATCATCGGTGAGCTCTTTAGCGGGCACCAATTCGAAAAATAAAAAACCTTCCTGACTGCCATTTTTGACATGCCTGAAATTGTATTTCTGGCCAAAGTCTCTGTTTCCCACACTGAAAAGGCGATATCATTCAACTCTAAAAAAACTTTTACGTTCCGATAAACAAAGTAAATACCAACCTTGTTCTCTTTGCTGTGAAAACCACTCCATGACCTGGTCTAGAAATTTCTTTCGCACGTTTTGCAGACATCTTCAGCTCTCAGGAAAGAATATGATTTTTCTCCAGCGAAAAAAAAGTCCATAAGATTTTCTTGATAACTTTTATCTTGAAAGCCATACTATAGCGTTTTTAGGCAATGATAAAAGTAACAGCGGCGAAAGGGGATCGATTGATACTTTGAAACGTTTAACTGAGATTGTTGTTGTGGTTGATCTGTTGTCTCTTCACTTTTGTGTTTATTGACGTTTTGTGTTCAGTGAATCAATTTCTTATGTTTTCTGTGAGGTTGGAACAAAACCAATCAATAAGAAAACTTTTTTTTTTTTTGGGGCCTGAGTCTAGTGATCGGCTTATAAAAATATGTGTATATATCTGAAGTGCCAGAGGGTACACGTACTTACACTGTAAACTAT
This sequence comes from Porites lobata, assembly GCA_942486035.1. Taxonomy (NCBI): domain Eukaryota; kingdom Metazoa; phylum Cnidaria; class Anthozoa; order Scleractinia; family Poritidae; genus Porites; species Porites lobata. The sequence goes on from CALNXK010000291.1 coordinate 361,235, forward strand.
AAAGGTCCAGCATTGGAATGACAATGTTTATAGGAGGAGGTTGAAAAGATCCACTGTTTAGAAAAACATGCGGTAACCATAAATCCTCCATTAAGCTCTACCCCCTCTCTAATAAGCCTTCTCCCTCCAATAAGCTGCCTCCTTTTCAGAGGGAGAAAGTTTATTAAGCCCCTCCCTCCCCTCCCCTATTTATTCTTCACTAATAAATGATAGACTGCTTCAAATAATCACCACTGAAACTTTGTGTTGACTGACCCTGGGTGTCTTATGTACCAACTGGAAGTTCGGATTTAAATCTGATCCTCAGCTGCATGACCTCCAACCTTCTTGTTCTTGAGCTTCTCCACTTAGGATTCTAGTTCTTTATGGAGAACTGATACCATTGTCGTTTCTAAATTAAATGAGTCTCCCCCATCTCTGTGAAGCTCCCCTCTCAAATGGGCTTGAAATAAATAAACCCTTGAGGCTTAATAGAGGATTTACAGTAATTACAACCCTTTTTTAAAGTTTATTAAATTAATTCTATTTTCAATTTAATTAATTCTAGTTTTGTCTTTTTAGGTTTTTAAACTGTCTCCTCTCTTTAATTCTCATCTGGTTGTTTGGTCTACATAATGTGTCAATAACAATTGGAGAATTTGGATTTTTATCAGTGAAAGGTGTGAAAATACGATGGAGGAGGGATGATGTAGGTTTGGTATGTAACATACTTGCTTCCTTTGCAATGGCATTTAGAATCTTGCTGAAAGGGTGATGATGCTACTTCATAAGAAATGAAGATGTTATGAGTTGATTTGTAGGGTGATATAAAGGTTCTAGTAAAGTAGATGCATTTGAGTCTACTGGCCCATCAGTCGACAGCTTATTCTTGCCTGCATTGCAGATCTAATCTACAGATCTATTTTTTTTCTTTATTTACCTTACATCCCTTACATCAAATTTCTTATGCTTAACATAAGATAATATTATCAAGAACCATAAGGCCGGAAGATTTTAAGCAAGCTCCATTGAGCTTTGTCCGCAAAGCAGTGCCAATATCCTTGGTCTGGGCCCCAACAGACTCAACAAATACTGGTAGACAGATTTACGGTAACCAGAAATATTAGTTCCATCTGTGGTGCAGACTAAGCTTATTCTACAAGTAGTTTATGTAGTTTAAAGACAAGCAGCCAGGAATATTTTTATCCCCCTCCCTTCTGGACAGGATGCTAGTCCATTCCAACTTTTATCTCCAATAATTATTTTATTTCTTGGTACTCATGAATGCGTTTATACATTTGGGTGAAGTTAGAGGCCCACTTAGGGAGAGTGCATACATTGTGTGTCCCTATTGGTCTGAATTTCAAAACAGTCATTTTGCATTTTTTTGAAGTAAGCCATTTCCTTGTAGGTATTTAACTCATCTTTATTTTGTTTTTCACCATTTCATCTTGTCTTTTGTCGGGGTTTCAAAGTCCAGTCGCTTGTTGAGATTTTGCACTAACAGAACCTCAAGTGAAGCTCTTTGAGAGAAAAGTTTTTCATTCAATCTGTAGTGGTGATGGATAATCTGAATGGTATCCTAATGTAAGAAATCCTTAATAGCAATCTGCACCCTTTCCGAAAGATCCATTGTAAAGCTCGACAATAGTAATATATACCTGTAATAAAAATTAATGATCTGGCACATCTACAGTGTACAGTACATGTAAGTTTGAGCCTGTTAACAAAGTTTCTCTGGTGCTGCTTAAAACATTTCTGGTGCAATTTTCTGGTCAGAAGTAATCCTAATCCCAAGGTAAAAAAATCCTTTATAGCAATCTGCACCCTCTCTGAAAGATCCTATTATTAAGCTCGTCAATAGTAGTATATACTAGTAATAAACTGGTCTGGCACTTCTACAGTTTACATGTAAGTTTGAGCCTGAAAATAAGGTTTCTCTAGCACTGCTTTAAACATTTCTGGTGCAATTCTCTGGAGTAATCTCTGTTTTGAGGCAAGAATAATTATGCCATTTCTTTCAGAGTTCAAACTCAAACTTAGATACACCGTACATGTACATTTGTACCTCCTTGCCTTCTGCTTGTTGATTTTGAATGCTAACATGTATTAGCCTTTGAATTGTACTTTGTTTGTTTTTTGAAATACTTTTGACATGTCCACTTGTATCTGTATGCTTCACCTGGAAATTAACCGTTATTATTATAATAATTATGATTACTTTCTACAGTCTATTGAAGAAGTAGGAATAAAGAGATTAGAATGGAACTTTGAAAAAGTTAGGTAAGATGAAACAATCCATTCTTCTTGTTTCTACACGTACAGCTGCACTGTATTTCCTCCAATAATATCCGAGGGCAATTATTATTTTTTTCGAACAAAAAAGAGGCGACTATTCAAGGGAGGCGATTATTTCGAATATTGCTCAGTGGAAGTCCTGCCCTAAATAGTTTGTTTTATTATCCCATTAAATAAAAAAAATCAAACAAACTGAACAAGGGCTTTTTAAGTATTCCAAGTTTGTTGCTTGATTTATTTGCAATGTCAATATCCTCTATGTCAGAACCTGAATCGTCACTGATCAGTTTTGTTGGATCAGACTCCACTTCAACTTGATAGGGAGAGGATAACAGAAAGAGAAGAGGGCTAGATGGCTGGGAAGGGGCAATTATTTGAGGAAGGCGATTAATCAGGGGACGGCTATTATTTGAGGGAATACAGTATTTGTAGAGATCATATTTAAAATACATTTTACCCTTTGTACATTTATTAATTTTGTCTTCACTAGAAGTGGTTTTTTTGATCGATCAATCTCAAATTTGTGTTCTTTTCTTCAGGGATCTTACATTATTGTTCAACATTAAACAGTTAAAAAGAGAGCTGTTCACTGATTTCAAGGTACTACTTTCTGTAGTAAAATCAGTAACTGACAATGTAACAATCCTTTGTATGTCACTACATGTACATGTGTATCTGAAGTAATGACTTTACCTTGGTTGTTTAGGATGCAACAACAGATATCTACACTTCTTTTACTCTTCACTGGAAAATGGTACGTTAAGTTTGTTTTGTGTCACTAAAGCTGTTTCTATCTTATCAAATTGTTACGAGTTTTCATTTTGAGGATAGCTATGGGGGTATAGTACATGTAAATCCAAGACTGTGTGAGACCATGCTGCACAATGCCCTGGTTTTAAAATCCAAGATGGAAACTATTCCTTCTTATTTGATAAATCTGAGAACAAAATTGTACATTTTATATAAGTGAGAAACTTCAAGCCCAAGTCTTACAGTATTTCCTCCAATATTAGCTGGGGGTGATTTTTTCTTTTCTTCAAACTAAAAGGGGGTGATTATTCAAGGTAGGCATTATTATAAATATTACTCAGTAGAAGTTTAAAAAAATAATCACATCAAATAAACTGAATGTGGGCCTATTTAGTTCCTGTAACTAAACCTTTGCTTTTGTAACTATTCATTTGTAAACAATTAAATGAAAGCTTGTTTGTTTATATCCAAGGTGTCAATCTTTAACTTGATAGGGAGGGGATAAAAGAAAGAAAAGGTGGCAAAAGGGGTGGGGGTGATTATTTGAGGGAGGTGATTAATTGAGAGACGGCTGCTATTTGAGAAAATAATCTATGGTACAATGTATGTAAACTTTCAGAGATTGTCAAAACATCTTTTCCCACAAAAACTCTTCCAAGAAATTTTTATCATCATTACTTTTTTTTTCTTTTTTGTACCAAGAAGGTAATTGTGTTCTTCTATTCATCGATATTTTCAGCAATCTCCCAGTGACCTTCTCAGTAGTGATTTACGAAATTCAAGTGAAACCATTCCAAAGGCGTTCACACTGCTTAAGGCTACAGATGTGGAGATTGGATCACGACTTCACATTCAAAGAGGGGGCTCTTATGTCACACTACTTGAGGTAAGAAGACTCTTCTGTTCCTGAAATGCCGAGATCAACGTGGAGGGGCAGTAACCAAGTCACAACATTCAGTACTCGTTCTTGTATTTTTAATTATACCAAAATGTTAAAAAGACGTTTTGACGATGGTAATGACCATAGTTATGTTGCTGGTGATGATGATGCGGGGTTCTCAATAGATTTTTAAGTAGGAGGTGATCACTGATAAAGTAGGAGGCTCTTCAGCAAAGCCAGAGGTGTCAAAACAAAGCAAAGAAAAGCGACTTAAACACAAAGTAAGCGGCTATAAATCCCAAAGTAAGCGGCGATCAATCGCTGGGTGCCGCCTTCTATTGAGAACCCTGATGATGATGATGATTATGATGATGATGATGAATACTTTACATAAAATGACAATGCCAATGAGACTGAAGATAATGCTGTTTAATTTTGTAAAAATGACTTGTTAATGGTAGCAGTATTGATGGTTGAGGTGGTGACTATACTGAAGTCATAATAATGTTACTTGTAATATTAATATTAATGTTTTTATGCTTTTTTTCACTAGGCTGCTGTTCTAGATGGACTTTTGATTCCCTCAGAAAAAGTCACATCATTGTACATAAAGGCAAAGGATTTGACCTACTGCTCTGGGCCTTATGATGCCAAACTTAGTCAGGCCAGACGAGAGAAGGTATTGAAGCTGCGTAATCTTTATAAATGTTTATTAAAGATATTATTATTTATAGCAAGACTACAGTCAGCAGTTTCTTAGTTGGTGGAAATCCAACAAAATAATGGCCAGTAGTTGCCAACTAACGTTACAGTTACCCGGTACTGCCATACATGAGGACCGGTATGATTCTGCAATCTTTGGATCAGAGTGGGACTACATGTTATGTTACCTTCGTTTGCCAAAACCAATTACAAAAGATTTTAATGCTAAAAACTGGTGGTTTTCGTAAATAAATAGGGAAAAAGGGGAGTGATGATGACAGTAGTTAACCCTTTAAGTGCCAGGAATCACCAACATCAACTGTCTTTTAACCCTGTTAACATTGTCAATTCATAATCAAGTAAGATGGTTACAAGAGTTAAAAATATGATCACTGGTGGGAAAATGTTTTCATCTTTTAACAAATTCTCTCGCCTAATTTTTCAAGTACAGTGTAAGATTTTATGAAATATAATTTTTCATTTAATAGTGTGTTCGTTACATATACATTGCACTAACAGTGATTGATTAAGATTTGTTATAAACTTTTGTTTTCCTTTACCTTTCAGATCATCAAGCTACCTCTCTTTGATTTTCTGTCGACATTTTATGTAGATGGTCCTTCTCGTATCACAATAACCTGCCATGAAGCCCAGATGTTTCTTTGCCCAAGCAAAATAAATTCCTCACTAATATTTCTGAATCATTTACTAAGGCAGCAGATCAAACCTGGTAAGGAATTTGATACCCAAGAAGGTACCTGTAATATACAAATTTAGCCAAGGCTATAGGTGAAGCTCCCATTAATAGGTTTATAATTTACTTCAAACAATAAACTTGTAACCATTGCAAAGAAATTTACTTGGAGTTGAGCCTAGGCCTGCAATCAGTGGAAAACTAGTAACTTGTCAGTAGAGAACTTCGAAAATAAGCAACCTCGATTGGTCGACACCTGATCCTCCATTACGGCCATTTAATATTGTTCAAGGGATACAGCTGTCAATTGACCACAACATGAAGGATGTGTAATATCGCAGGTTGCAGGCTCCCACGTTAGCTAGAAAGTGTGACATTTTACGTTGGTTTTCCTGTGGTGCAGACGGACAGGTAAACGTAAGGTCAAGTAACTCCTTATCCTGGATAGATCGTTATATTGTAATAACTTTAGTCCATTTTCTTGCGCATTTACATAGATCTATCTTTCTTTTCCTTTCCTTTTCTTAATTTCTTCTTAGTAAATTACTCGATTAGCCATGCTATATGTGAGCAGAGGATGTTCTGAATGTACATGTATGATTTAATTTAATTTGTCACTTCTATGGAAACCAATAAACTTCAAACTTTTACTTCAAAAAAAAAATTCTCAGCCATGGGGTTCTGCCTGCACGCACGTGGGGCTCCACTGATAATCGGTTCCAATGACATGTCTCATTCTCTTTTATTTTTCTTTAGATTTAAAAGCTGATGCACTTGCTAGAACAAATATTAAAATTAACATGGAAAAGTTTTTAGAGGTAAGTCCCATGATGGCTTATTTGGAATTGTTGTATTTTTCCCACTGACCCTTTCATACGCTCCAGCTCGGAAAATCCCTGAAAAATGTGTTCCTTTTAGGTAGAGCTTCCTTATATCGGCCATTATGGGGAGTACACAATGTATCCCCTTGGATATGCAACAATATTGAATCACAACTCTATTCTGATGAATTCTGTTATCCCACTTGTAGATATAGTTAACTCACTCTAACACAGGCAATTATTAGTATTATTATTATCACCTTACTGAGAGTCAAGAAGAAGCTGATCGAGAACAACAGGGACATACACTGTACTCTAGGAGCGTTTCCATTTTATAGAGTGTCTGTCTTATATTGGTGTCCTTTGACCGTCTCAGGTCCAGGAGTGGCCAACATCACTTTTCCTGTAACAATAGGGAGCTTACGCGACTACGATGACGACCACAACGACGACTTCAAAACAACAATAGGTGTAATGATCAAAACAACAGCTCTGCACATACATCACACTTTTTAGTACATTCCTTTGACGTCCGCTGCACGACTACGACGTGAAACCTCCTAATTTGACGTTTTATGAAAGAAGGGGACATACTACGACGAATTTTCCTTCCTCTTTTTGAACCTGAATAAAATCGTTAAGAATTCAACTCCAAGAAAAGTCGCCTGCATTTGACATACTAAGCGGGTCCAAATAGACGCGATTAAGTTTGAAAGAACGCAAATTCATTTTTTTAGCGACGTTTTCACTGCCGTCGTCGTCGTCCTTGCTTAAGGTCCCTAATAGGGACTTTAAGATCCAACGACGCGACAGCAATGAGAACGTCGCTTAAAAAGTGAATTTGTGTTCTTTCAGTCTATGTCGCAATTATTCCTACCCACTTACTTTGTCAAATGTAGGCGAACCCTCCTGGAGTTGAATTCCTAGGCATCATATCCAAGTACAGTAAGAGAAATAAAATTTCGTCGTTGCTTGTTTACGTCCTCCGTAAAACGCGAAATTAGGCATGTTCACGTCGTAGTCGAGCATGGTGCACGTGCAAAGTTGTTGTTTTGCTTATCAAACCTATTGTTGTTTTGATGTTCTCGTTACCGTCCGCGTCGTTGGATCTTAAAGTCCCTAGTATCAATGCATGTCAACAGCAAGGATTATGGGAATTGATGAAATGATTGCCAAAGGAGAAGTGCTTTGACCTTTTATCAAATAATCTCCACTAATTCTTTATTAAAGGCGGGAAATGTATGATAATGATAATGGTAATTGATGTTTATTAAATATCCGCTGTATTATCCTATCACTATTTTTGTTTTCCATTTGTGTTCAGCTGAATGTGAGGTCAAAAGACACCAAGGCTTCAATTTGTTTTCAAGATGGAGCTGAGTCTGTCAACATTATAACATCATTCAATTTATCCCTTTATAAGCGAAAAACCAAGGTGAGTTTTGTTAACTACATGTAAATGATTGTTTTCACTTCCTCTTTTTTGGGTGAACAAGAATAATCATCATTATGCCTTCTAAGACATTTTTGTTATTCGATCATTCCAACCCACAAAAAAGAGCCTTATTCCAAATGAGAGAGTTCCCTGTTGCGGAAAAATTCCCCGTACGATTCATTGGCATTTTAAGATTTTAAGTGGAGGTCGTGTTTCAAAGCAGATCATAAAGAATGCCTCTCTGTCAAATACATTTTTAAAAATTTACCATGTTCTTTGTCATCTATGACGCTGATGTTTGTCATTATTTTCGGTGTCAGAAAACGTTTTATTTTTTCACAATTTTCAGAGCCAGTATGCCGCTTCAGTTGCAATCCAATCACTTGTTCCCGGTGGAGAGCAGACTAAAGATCCGTGTGTTATCATAGGAAATGAGCTGATTTCTGCTCCATGGGAGTGTACAATTGCAGTAAGTACCAACAGTCATAAAAATAATCGTTGCCCGTCTTTCAGCGTGGGGTTCCTGTGCTATAGGGTGAACAACACTCAAAGATCACGGTCATTGATGGGCTATTTCTTGCTGAATTTTTGGGCAGCAAAGTCTGCGATTAGCGTCACATTTTCACATGCGAAATTTAATGCAAAATTATGTTCTGGAAGACTCACTGTATTAGAGGATCCGATAGTTTTGTACGGATGATATGATAACACTATCAGTAAACAAAAAAAACTGTACTGATTTCTTAGCTAGGAATCGCGCTCTTGTTCTTTAGATCTTGATCTAAATAAATTATTTGATTTCGGGCCTCTAAAGTTAATGGGACGTTCGAGAAACAGACCCGAGGGCAGGTCATTTATAGCCTGCGGTGCAGCCGACCCACGTATCGCGTGAACAATTGTTATAAACAGGTTTAGAGTGTCTGCGACACAGTTTAGTAATTTTTAACAGAGTTTAGCCGGTGCGATTTAATAAACCTGCGTTCTAAGCCATTTTCAATTTGCCCCACGTTTCTTGGAGGCGTAATGGGTAGACTTGAGAAACATTTATCTTCCAAAAATAACCCAGTTAGAAAGACATCTGGAAGTCCACAGATTTCGTATACCATGGTCCAAGTTAAACGTAGTTTAAATAGCCTTGTCTTTGGAGAACTTATTAAAAATTTTTATACCCATGCCCGCTTTATTCCACAGTTTATATTTTTATCAACCAGTTCTATTTGCGTACCTGTTTCAGGGTAGCGACTGGTCAGGTCACTCTATGGTATTGAGGATCACTTCTGAACAAACTTTTTCTTTGATACTTCGACCGGATTGTATTCCAGTTTTCAAAGACCTTCACGAGGTATGTGCAGTAACTTACACTGAAACTTCTTATTGAAAACACCACGCTGTATTCGGCCAGAGCGGAAAATACCACAATATTGTTTAAACTTCCCTTTGGGTGCACCCCCTGCACCCTTCCCTTAGATCCGCCCCTGAAAATGTCTGGATTCGTGTGGACTGGGCCTTAATCTCTCTTTTTCCGAGGCAAACCAATCAAACAAGTAGGCTAACTTCGAGTTACTAAAATTATTCTTGGTCAGGATTTCCTGGAATATATTTAGCCAAATTAACTCTTCAGCCCTAGACCAAGGTATGGTGAGATTATTTGTCATTCTAACTTTTGCGTGTGTGGACAAAGTCCTGTGGTGTCACTAAAACCCTTCAGAAAATCCTAACTCATGTATTGTAAAGCGCTTAGCACTGAAAAGTATAAGCGCTATATAAATACTTTTATTTATTTTATTTATTTATTTATTTATTTAACTCAAGATGTTGTTATCGTGTTGAATTTATAGGATTACTCCAGCCTACTGGATAAGACACAAGTAAGTGCCTTGATAGCGCTGTTAAAGGGCGACATGAACAGGCAGTCCTCGACAACAAAACAGGTAATTTTATTCAAGGCAAATGAAGGAGATTATTTTAATGAAACGTGCTGAATCACAATTCGAATCTAAATAATTCTTTCCTGTGTAGGGTTTGCACAACTTAAATGTTTTTGCACAAACAAACGAAAATAATTTCAGGTTCACTCGGCTCTGTGTATACGCGGCGTGGCTTGCAAGGGCTTGCTCGGGTAATGGTCCGAGTTCCGCTTTTCCTCCTCCAGTCCCCCTCGGCTTTTAAGATAAAAAAAAGAAAAGAAAAGAAACATTTGCGCGAATACTGAGCAAAAACTGTATGGAGCCATGTTTTTTGCATGGCTTTCTCCTCCCCCATTTTCTTTCAAGGGAATATGTCATTTCCTAAGCGTCACGCTTCAGGCGAACGGCAAATATGGCCCAAGCCTCTGTTTTAAAGCTAGGGTTGTGAAGCATTGAAACATAGACCTATGTTAATTTAATTTCATTGCTTTTTTTCTGTTTCATTTTTGCGCAGTTTAAACTCATACAAAAACTGGCATTTGGAAAGGAGAGTGGCAAAATGGCGAAAAGCGCAGCGTAGCAATGTCTTCTAAACCGTCGCTTTTTTACTGTTCTTTGTAAATGACAATTCTTTTCCGTTTTCTTCTTCCTCTTTACTACATTTACGTAGATTTTTGCTAACTGCAAAGGATTAAAGGTCTTTTTGGAAATGGACGTCTACGAGGAGCTTTTGAATATTAGTTTGGAAGATTTACAGGTATGAAAACTACTTAGGAAACAAATGAATCAGCCTCATGGGGTTGATTTCTAAAGAAAGGTAAACTGTGTTGTTTCGTCAATGAGAGAGTGAAATGTAAAAATTTGCTTTTATCAACTCATTTGAAAAAGTCAACAAACCGGCGTCAAAAGATTGAAATGCTTTAAAGACTGGAATAAACAAATCTTAGGTGCGTTTTTATTGACATTGCGCTGTTTCTTTGCCGCTTGTTAACCGAGTATAACTAACACTAACGCATCAGTAGAACTACTTCTCGTAGGGATGATCGAACGTATGAGGACTTTTATTGTTGTATCCACAACTACCCGCCTCCTTTTTCTACACAAATCAAAATATTTAGTCCAAAGAAATTGATCTGATATTTACTTTACCGTCGCCAGACCGAGTTCAACCGAGATCAGCACCATGTTACACTGGAACTCAACGTACAAAACGTGGAGGTAAGATGGTTTCAGTGTTCCACGTGTAAATAACTGTTTTGTTAAGTTCAAAGGATACACAGCGAAAGATGACGAACGTTCGACAAAGTGCGCGTCAAACTCGACTGCCAGTCTTCTATTTTCTCGCGACCAGGTGGCACTACTTGATGTGGCGCACTCGCGCGGAGGACTGAGGTTATGGGTTTTGGGTGTTACCCATACCTCGCACGTTTTAAGAACAGTCTAGGAACGCATCAGTTCTAGTTCGGAAAAGTGTGCCACACTTACAAAATAAAACCTTTAATCTTTCTTTTCTCAGGTAGAAGACTGCATCAATAAAATAATTGCTTTTCAACAGCAACGTTCTAGCGATGAGAGTGCCCCGTTCCTTCTGCGGTTTTCACTTGTGATGGATGCGGTCGGTGAAGACGAAAGAGTGGCCATTAAGGTACTTAACGTTCGCAAATTGGCCGTCCCAATATACCTTCTCATGAGGAAAAAACTGTACGCTATCAAATCTGTATTAAGTCATCAATCTGCTCCCATCCCGCAGCAATCGAGCCCGAGGGTGGGGGGATACTTTGGTTAATGTTTGCTGGGTATGTGCCGCTGGCATCTCAGAGCCCCTGCCCCATTATAGTCTATTTTTTGGCCAATTATAGACCCCATCCTAGTCACTTTCTGGAAAATGTAATTTTCGCGATCCCAACTTAGTCACTTTCTATTTATGCATCCTGACCTTATCAACGTGGTTTCAAGCGGCGGAATGTAATGCGGTGAATGCGAGCTTATTGTTAAATTTAATAAGCAACAACTTTCTGATTTTTTAACCGAGAATCTTCCCATTTTGAATCCCTACTTACCCCAAAAATCCGAAAATTTGCGACCCCATTTTAGTAAATCTATTGAAATTACAAAATGCGACCCCGTTATAGTCACTCCAGTCGTGAAAATGCGACTCCATCCAGCGCCACATCCCCATTAACCTCTTGTAAGGGAGTACCCCGGCAATCGTCGCGCTCCTAACAGTTGGGCTGATTATTGTTCTTCTTTACTCAGAGAGCTCATACCGAACTAGGAAACTCAAAGGTCAGCGTCCAAGAGATTGTCATTCTCAAGTTACTGCAGTTTGCGGGGATCAAAGAGAAAACTCAGTTATGGGGCGCAACAGCAGCAGGACAGAGCGAACAATCCACTGAAAATCTACCCGCTTTCTTGACTTCAACGAGATATTATTTCGAGAAGCTACAAGTTGGACCATTTCAAACCCTGATGACGTGTAACCCTGCCACTAAACTTCCCCTTGAACTAAAGGATTTAAAAACCGCGTTAGAGATTCCGGCTGGGTTTCCGCCTTTGATGGAAAATGCAAATGTACAGTTCCGTAAGTAAAACTGCTTAACTGCAAACGTCTTGTGCTTTCTTTTGTTTGTTGGGAGGGATCGTAATGGGGAAGTGTCATTTACGGTCGGCAGCTAATACTGAGCTTAAAACTTGCAGAGATAACCAGGTGATCAATTTTCACTGGTGTTTTTCACGTTTGCGCTAGCCTGCGAACCGCAGACGCGTTTCCGGTCGTCGCTTCTCTCCCTCCTATTTTTCGGAGGGAGAGAAGCGACGACCGGAAATGCGTCTGCGGTTCGCAGGCTACGTTTGCGCTTATCGTCTGCCCTTTTCAGCATGAGGTGGTTGTTTTTCACGTTAAGAAAAACGTGATTAAAAATTGAGTTTTTTTGTTCTTTCTCGGGTGAATTAACATGATATAGGTGATTGATACAAATAAAAGAACCGATTGGCGGAAGTCAGTTGAAAGCAATTTCAGATCGCGGAAACCCGACTGTCGGCAAACAACGTAGAGATAAATTCACCATCGTGACAAGAAGCCGGTGATTATTCCATTTTTAAGAGGAAGACCTCCAGGATAACAGCAGGGGTTTTCATTGACAATTTTAAAGAGGTGTTTAAACCCAGCTATCGATGATTGATTTTTCCTTCTTGCTTTATTATTTCAGGAGAATTTCTGCGAACAGGTATAGCTTACAAGGCTTTAGTTTCTCTGGGACGGGACGCCAGAACGCATTATCTTAAGGTTAGGCGTCGCTTCTGAAGGTCCTATATTTTACAAATATTTTTCGACGGTGACAAATAATTTGAGAACGTGGAAGAAGTAGAACTACACGTAGGCTAAAGTTTGAGTGTTACGCTAACAATCACAGGGTTCGTACGGGTTATGGAAAACCTGGAAAGTCATGGAATTTAAGAATTGCAGTTTTTTAGGCCTGGAAGGCCATGGAATATAATTGTCGGTCCTTGAAAGTCATGGAAAATCTAAGTTTTGTTTGGTAGATTAGTTACTGCACATGACAAAGCATGGACAATGTACGATAGAGAGATGTGATTGAACAGCGCAAACGGCACGCATTTAGGTGGACACCTGAGTTTGTGTCTCTGAACTGTGTATGATCCAAAAATGCCCTAAAACACAAAAGCTTTAAAAATTATAAAAAGTGACAGCTAAACCTAAAGTCATAGAAAAAGTCACGGAAAGTCTTGCAATTTGAAGAGCGTAAAAGAGTACGAACCCTGTACTCGTTTTAGTCAGGTCACTATGACTTAGCATCATTCACACTCAGGTACTTTTTGTTCAACAATTTTCCTTTCAATTTTGTTAGGAAATCGGCAGCCAGTCCGCGTCTCTTCTGGGTTCACTCCATTTGCTTGGTAACATTTCCAGTTTACAGGAGGAAATCGCTGATGGGCTGGCAGATCTGAAGGAGACTGGGGACTACATTGGATTTGTGAAACATGTGAGAGGGGGTTTGGCCGAGTCCTACTACAAGGTGAGGGCGAAATAAAATCTCGCGGAAATCGGTGGTGATGTTGTGGTTCAATTTTATCATTGGTTTAAACTTTATTTTCCTTTGTTTCAAACTTGTTATCATAAATTACCATACCCGAAAACAAAGGAAAATAAACCAGGGATGAAATTGAACCACAACAGTAAGAGTAGCGTGGTCGAAAACTTGGATTTGCAATCGTAAATTTTTCCCGTCTAATAACAGGCTGACCTACAATGAAGTTTCCTGGATGAAACATGCTCAGATACACCGTTGTACAAGAGCGCAATGTCTTGAACTAAAGCAAAGAAATCCTAGATTATTTATTACCTGCGCGCAAGTAACTGCGATATTATATCTAGCTGGATTTTTGACAAAGTACGTAGCTGAGAGAGTAGCTACCAAAAATTGCAGTCATTTGACTGAAGAAAGGCCAAATGGGAAAGTTTCTTGCATCCGAAAATCACATTACAGAAAGAAAAGTAGTGGAAAAATAGAGAGCATCGAGAAAGAGGGGAGGAGAAGAGAAAAAGAGCAATGGTTGCCCTCAGTTTTTAAATTAGCTACTTTGAGCGAAAAAAAAAACAATGGTGGACGGAAGAGATCTATTTTGCCTTGGTAGTACGCGTTTTTAGAAATCCAGCTAGATATATATACACATAAATCTATAACAACAACAACAATGTATTTATTTAAAGAAATATAAAGTTTACAATACTTTATGTCCTGCAAATAGCTATAATGCTAATCTAGGCAGGACAAGACTTTAAATAAAGACGTTATTAAATTACATAAGATAAAAAGGAAAAGAAAAGAAATATAATAACACACAGAAAGAAACACCTTCCATATACATTTAAATAGAGGGGATTTTGTTATTTGAAAAATCTATATATTTTTTCGATATGAACGGAATATGAGTACCGCTAACCTGGCCTATGGTACAGAGTTCATATCAGGGTACCTTGTGACCTTGCCATGGGAAAACCATCGATTTTGTTCACGACACCTTTAGTCATAAAGGATTAAAGTTCATAACTGTTACTTTAACCCCCTTCATATTTTTGCACCGACTTGACGACTCCCTACTATCTTCGTTGGAGAAATTAAGCCTTCATTCCCATTAATTCTGATTTTTAAAAAATCCCTGCTTTTTTTTAATATCATTGTAGATTGGATTCCCTTTTTTACCAATGTATCCACTTCCGTTTTTAACATCTCTCAATTTTTTAAATCTCTAGAATTTTTAAGATCTTTTATTATAATCAATATTTGTAAATAGGCTTTTTATCATGATTGCTGTAATTTATTATTATCAATTTTGTTTTTAGAGGGCCAGTAGGGAAAATACTTTTCATAGCAATTGGTGTCACCCTCTTAAAATATAGGTTACATATATAAAATACCTTTCATCGATTCAAGCTGTTTTCACGTTTGAGGTAAAAAATGCCAAAATTTCGTAATTTAGGATTGTCACATGATAAATACCTGCAATCTTTTCAACAACGGAGTTACGAAATATCGGACGATGAGCCATTGCCAGTAACATTTGTTTGTTTGCTCTTGGGTCATTTTAACCGTTTTGTTTACAGTTCGCTGATTCGTGGTCCGCGACTATAAATCAGTCAGCTGCGGCAAGACGTGAAAGTAGTTCTTCATCTAGTGCTTCTGTAGCTGTGGGGGATAATTCTTCCGCGCCCATGAAGTCCGTACGCAGTGTTGTGGAAAGTTTAACAAGCCTTATTCTCAGTCCTTCAAGAGACGCGAGTCTGGGAAAACAGCAGGTATTGTATTCATTATTCATTATTTCCTTATGTTGCTTTCGGGTTGCGTTGCCTCGTATCTATGTGGATGGGTTACGGTCGTTTGGATGCAAATTCTTTTTTCTTTTCGATACAAGTCGAAATGTATTTAGTTGCACGTACTTGGCTTAAAGAACAAAGAATATTCACCCAAAATGTTTTTCTTGTTGACGCGCAAACTATACTTGAAGTGATTAAAGTTTTGGTGCAATTTCACCCGCTGAGTCCGTATCGGAACGACCCTGTTCCATGTTAACCGCGTGTTTTCCCGCCTTGAAGGGGAATGGGTCTAATCATTTCATTTTGAAAAAACCCGTCGAACTCGTTTGCGAAATCAGAGTAAAAGCGACCTCTGAGTAAAGAGAAGTTAGGCCGACATTTAATAGATTCCAGTTAGTAAAGCCAAGTGTTATGAAGAAAGAGTGTAGCGTGATTATGAGATGGCGTGATTTTATTCCTTTTAGATTTTGTTATTAATAGTTTCACTCGTCCGTCAGAGCGACAGAGAACTTAATGACAGATCGGATTAAAAACTAAAGCTTATAGATTCGCAGAAGTCACGATTTCATGTAGTGTGCCATTGTGCTTTGAGGATTGAAGCCTGTTTTTGCTTAAAACTGTGATATCGTGAAGAACGGCCCATCGGCATTCACGACACCAAGATTTAGTCTCTTGATTAAGCTTTCAAGTCCCTGGAGTGACCAACATCAATTTTCTCCTAACAAAATCAATGCATCATCCGGGGAAAAGTACATGAGAATTAACCAAATGATCATCGAGGGGAAAAATCTTTGATCTTTAATCAAGTCCTCTAAACTAATTTGTTAGCACAATGTATGTACGTAAGTCTACTGGACAATTTTTAGCGTGGCTTTTAGGGATTAAAGGATTCAGTACTCTTTAATTTAACTTCCTAAAAGCCAAAAATTACATGGTGATTGTAGGCAAAAGTTTATCATATCGCATAAGCGGGTATATCCGAACGCCACTTCGGTCGACAAAATTTGTCAATTAAGTACCGTGAATCCCAGAGACTTTTTATGGGCGGTTTTCTGTTTCAGTCAAGCCTCTATAAGAACCACGTGAAAAGATTTTATTGCTCGCGGCTTCGCTTCTTTTGATCAATTTCGAAACATCCTGATGTGCGGGAGAAGAAACCTTCCGGCTGATAACCAGTTATTTATACGACTCCTTTAAAGGATAAAGCTGACAGCGACAGTTTTTAAGTGAATCTTTCTGCACGGATTACCATCGAATGTAAGAGATTCCGGAATCCAGCAAGTTTTTGCTGCTTGTGGAATCCAGAATCTTGGGCTTTGAAATCTGGAATACAGCTCAAGGAATATGGAATCTCACTGTCGATTGGAATCCAGCGGAATCCAAGGTCTCCTGACAAAGAATCCGAAATCCACGGCGTGGAATCCACATCCAAGATGTCCCTGTCCCTTACAAAGAGCGAAATCAAGATTTCACCTTTTCACCGTAGTTGATAAAGGCGATTTTAACTGTTTCATTCCTCTTCCTTCTCCTTCTCACAGCCTACAAAATGTAGTTCTTGTATTTTAGGGCCTGTTTACATGGAGTGGGGGACCCCGGTCTGGTGGGGTTGGTTTCTTTTGTTTTCACGCTCCAGGGGACACAAAACAAAAGAAACCTACCCCTCTAGACCGGGGTCCCCCACGCCATGTAAACAGGGTCTTAGAAACTAACGGGTACCGCAGGTTTTATTCTCGCGTGCGGCGAGGGTTGTCCAATACTCACAAATAGACTCCATTGGTGTTAGTGGTGATAAGAAGGGTCTCCATTGGTACCAATGGTACGATTGGTACCAATAGAAAAGCACCCTATTCCAATGGTTCTATTGGTGAATATGCATCTCATTAAGGAGACTTAGATTATTTTCTCATGTGGTCTGGCTGGGTACAGGGCAATTCCAATGGTCCATTGGTACCAATGGTACGATTGGTACCAATGGAAAAGCACCATATTCCAATGGTTCTATTGGTGAATATGCATCTCATTAAGGGGACTTAGATTATTTTCTCATGTGGTCTAGCTGGGTACAGGGCAATTCCAATGGTCCATTGGTACCAATGGTACGATTGGTACCAATGGAAAAGCACCCTATTCCAATGGTTCTGTTGGTGAATATGCATCTCATTAAGGGGACTTAGATTATTTTCTCATGTGGTCTAGCTGGGTACAGGGCAATTCCAATGGTCCATTGGTACCAATGGTACGATTGGTACCAATGGAAAAGCACCCTATTCCAATGGTTCTATTGGTGAATATGCATCTCATTAAGGGGACTTAGATTATTTTCTCATGTGGTCTAGCTGGGTACAGGGCAATTCCAATGGTCCATTGGTACCAATGGTACGATTGGTACCAATGGAAAAGCATCCTATTCCAATGGTTCTATTAATGAATATGCATCTCATTAAGGAGACTTAGATTATTTTCTCATGTGGTCTAGCTGGGTACAGGGCAATTCCAATGGTCCATTAGTACCAATGGTACGATTGGTACCAATAGAAATGCACCATATTCCAATAGTTCTATTGGTGAATATGCATCTCATTAAGGAGACTTAGATTATTTTCTTATGTGGTCTAGCTGGGTACAGGGCAATTCCAATGGTCCATTGGTACCAATGGTACGATTGGTACCAATGGAAAAGCACCCTATTCCAATGGTTCTATTGGTGAATATGCATGTCATTAAGGAGACTTAGATTATTTTGTCATGTGGTCTGGCTGGGTACAGGGCAATTCCGATGGTCCATTGGTACCAATGGTACGATTGGTACCAATGGAAAAGCACCCTATTCCAATGGTTCTATTGGTGACTAGGCGTCTCATTAAGGGGACTTAGATTATTTTGTCATGTGGTCTGGCTGGGTACAGGGCAATTCAGATGGTCCATTGGTACCAATGGAAAAGCACCTTATTCCAATGGTTCTATTGGTGACTATGCATCTCATTAAGGGGACTTAGATTATTTTCTCATGTGGTCTGGCTGGGTACAGGGCAATTCCGATGGTCCATTATTGGTACCAATAGAAAAGCACCCTATTCCAATGGTTCTATTGGTGACTATGCATCTCATTAAGATGACTTAGATTATTTTCTCATGTGGTCTGGCTGGGTAAAGGGGAATTCCAATGGTCCATTGGTACGAATGGAACGATTGATACCAATAGAAAATGATGTCATTCCAATGGTTCTATTGGTGAATATGCATCCATTATAAAATAAAAATCTCCGTCGATTCACATGTTTATGAGTGATAAGGAGACATTCAAACTTCTGCTGTTTTTCCACGGCAACGGGTGCAATCCTGAAATCATCAGTAGATGGATTCTTCTAGCTCAGTCCTGGGCCTCATCGCAAGCTACAGCCGAGAAAAGAGCACGGCAAATACAATTTGTCAACGACAACGTTGACATTAAATACATCAATGGTTTTACTACGACGTTGATTATAGCAAACTGGTGTACCTCAATGGGTTACCACGACAAACCCCACGTCAACAGTCAAAAGTGACTCAGTCACTTGAATATAAAACGGCTCTCTTAGGAGCCACCAAATACAATACAAAGTCATAACCAACAGCATGATATAACCACCCTTTTCGGAAACTCTTTATGTAGATAATGAAATTGCGCTAAGAAATTTCAGAAGTTAATTTCACAGTGAGTTGAGTACAGTTGTTAAAACCTGTTGCCTCAATACCACTTTGCTAGTTTCGCGCCTTTCCGCGTTGTTTTGGGTTCTTTTAACGAGTAAGAATTACCAAAAAATAGTGCTTGCGTACACAGGAAAGAAGACATTCATATGTCATGTTGTTGTTTGCTCGTGAATCACAATAAACAGAACGAACACGACAGTGACGCGTTACCTTTCAATTTTAATGTTCGTAAGATGTTTGTTATACTCGCAGCACCTTGAGATATTATTAGCGCTAGATACATAGGTCGCCCTCGCTTTGTAACTATTAGCGCGTTTCTACTTTGTGTGAAAGGGAACTTGTTTTGCGTGGTTAGCCAATAGAACGAGGAATATTCAAAAGAATTATGGCGCGTTTTTAATTGGTGTAATAGCGAACTTGTTTTGCGTGGTTGGCTTATAGAACGAGGAATATTCATAATAATTATTAGCGCATTTTTACTTAGTGTAGAAGGCAACTTGTTTTGTGTGGTTGTCTTATAGAACGAGGAATATTCATAATAATTATTAGTGCGTTTTTACTTGGTGTAAAAGCGAACTTGTTTTGCATGGTTGGCTTATAGAACGAGGAATATTCATAAGAATTATAGCGCGCTTTTACTTGGTGTAAAAGCGAACTTGTTTTAACTTGTTTTGTGTGGCTGGCTTATAGAACGAGGAATATTCATAAGAATTATAGCACGCTTTTACTTGGTGTAAAAGCGAACTTGTTTTGCGTAGTTGGCTTACAGAACGAGGAATATTCATAATAATTATTAGCGCGTTTTTACTTGGTGTAAAAGCGAACACGTTGTGCATGGTTGGCTTATAGAACGAGGAATATTCATAAGAATTATAGCGCGCTTTTACTTGGTCTAAAAGCGAACTCGTTTTGCGTGGTTGGCTTATAGAACGAGTAATATTCCTAATAATTATTAGCGCGTTTTTACTTGGTGTAAAAGCGAACTTGTTTTGCATGGTTGGCTGATAGAACGAGGAATATTCATAATAATTATTAGAGCGTTTTTACTTGGTGTAAAAGCGAACTCGTTTTGCGTGGTTGGCTAATAGAATGAGGAATATTCATAATAATAATTATTGCTTTTTCGAGCTTTTACTTGGTGTAAAAGCGAACTTGTTTTTGTGGTTGGCTTATGGAACGAGGAATATTCCTAATAATTATTAGCGCGTTTTTACTTGGTGTAAAAGCGAACTTGTTTTGCATGGTTGGCTGATAGAACGAGGAATATTCATAATAATTATTAGAGCGTTTTTACTTGGTGTAAAAGCGAACTCGTTTTGCGTGGTTGGCTTATAGAATGAGGAATATTCATAATAATTATTAGCGCATTTTTACTTGGTGTAAAAGCGAACTTGTTTTGTGTGGTTGGCTTATAGAACGAGAAATATTCATAATAATTATTAGCGCGTTTTTACTTGGTGTAAAAGCGAACTTGTTTTGTGTGGTTGGCTTATAGAACGAGGAATATTCATAATAATTATTAGCGTGTTTTTACTTGGTGTAAAAGCGAACTTGTTTTGTGTGGTTGGCTTATAGAACGAGGAATATTCATAATAATTATTAGCGCTTTTTTACTTGGTGTAAAAGCGAACTTGTTTTGCGTGGTTGTCTTATAGAACGAGGAATTTTCATAAGAATCATAGCGCGCTTTTACTTGGTGTAAAAGCGAACTTGTTTTGCGTGATTGGGATATAGAACGAGGAATATTTATAAAATTATAGCGCGCTTTTACTTGATGTAAAAGCGAACTTGTTTTGCGTGGTTTTCTTATAGAACGAGGAACGTTCATAATAATTATTAGCGCGTTTTCACTTGGTGTAAAAGTGAACTTGTTTTGCACCAATAGAACCATTGGAATGGCATCATTTTCCATTGGTACCAATCGCACCATTGGTACCAATGGACCATCGGAATTGCCCTGTACCCAGCCAGGTCACATGGGAAAATAATCTAAGTCCCCTTAATGAGATGCATATTCACCAATAGAACCATTGGAATAGGGTGCTTTTCCATTGGTACCAATCGTACCATTGGTACCAATGGACCATTGGAATTGCCCTGTACCCAACCAGGTCACATGGGAAAATAATCTAAGTCCCCTTAATGAGATGCATATTCACCAATAGAACCATTGGAATAGGGTGCTTTTCCATTGGTACCAATCGTACCATTGGTACCAATGGACCATTGGAATTGCCCTGTACCCAACCAGGTCACATGGGAAAATAATCTAAGTCCCCTTAATGAGATGCATATTCACCAATAGAACCATTGGAATAGGGTGCTTTTCCATTGGTACCAATCGTACCATTGGCACCAATGGACCATTGGAATTGCCCTGTACCCAACCAGGTCACATGGGAAAATAATCTAAGTCCCCTTAATTAGATGCATATGCACCAACAGAACCATTGGAATAGGTTGCTTTTCTATTGGTACCAATCGTACCATTGGTACCAATGGACCATCAGTTTGACGAATCGTATCCGTTTGTGTATATTGGACATGGACATGTGTGCGTGCGGCGGGATGCTTCGTGTGGGCGGCAGGACGATCTACCGCGAAAAGGCGCCGGTAACCAGGTAGCTTTTCGTCCAGGGTCCCGAAACCCAGGTTTAACCTCCATTAGGGGGATACCTTAGTACCTAAAACGGGACTGACCACAAAAAGGGATGATAAGTCAGAGTGTAAACGATTCACAATGATGACAGCTTTCACTACATGAAAAATCTCTATTAAACCGATCAACACACAATACCGCAGAGAAACGTTAATCGTGATTTTTTATACATTATTTACCTGTTTGAAATAATGACTGCACCAGATTCCGAGGCAGAATTAGAAATACAGTGAAACGTCTATTAAGCGGACCCCCAATTAAGCGGACACCCTCTATTAAGCGGACACTAAGCCGGGTCCCGAAGTTAACTTCTTATATTTTCCTTCATAACGAACCCCTATTCAGCGGACACCTCTATTAAGCGGACGCGGACACTAAAATGAATTGTATTTGGCTAGTTTGTATCATTAAAAGCCTCTATTTTAATAGCTTAAAAGTGGACACTGGACTGAATTGACATGAGTAGTACTGGATTACGTACTTGAAATACGCACTGTAGTCGAGTAATAAAAGTCTTGCACAAAGTACAAGTGCAGCACAGCTTCCTTAGCTTCCTTTAATAACAACATGGAACTTTATCACAGTACAGAGCAGCCGTTGAATGTAAATCATTAACAAACATTGCGCAATTCAGACACCTGTTGGGAATCGCCTCCCGTATTCATAGAAATCCACGACAATTCACTTGATGTAACTTTATTCACAATAACGAATCCCAAAGTCACAGTTTTCGCAACTCACACACTCACAGATTTTCGGCACAACAAGTTGGTTTTGATAGCGTGATCTTGTCCCTCCGACTTCCCACAATACACATGAAACCTAACCTATATTATTATAAAGTGATTAACACTAAGTATTATTTCCACGATATCCATTTATCTTATCAGTTATCACGGTTCACTTCGTGACTGTTCCTTGAATATACCGGAGATCATGAGCTAATTATTTAGCAATCAACGTTGCCATCAACTTGAAAAAGGATTCAATTCAATTTGTACGCACACTATTGGCGCACAATTCCCAACACACCCTCTCGAAGAGGTTTCACCGTATATATTTTCTTTGTTGGGGTATTATTAACAAACCCCAGCCCAACCTCCATTCAGGGAACGCTTGCCTTGGTCCCGAGGGAGTCCCCTGAATAGAGGTTCCACTGTATAATCATTTTAGTCAAATGAGTCACGTCATACTGGTTGTTTCTGTATTTTCTCATTTACTTAGATATCCAACCCCCCAACTGCCTCGCCTTCAGGCAGTCCGAGAACACAGGAGACCTCCAGGAGACTTTTGCCAATAGATTACGAAGATCCTGATTCGTCCGGAAGTGAAGAGAGCAGTTTATCCTGCATTCAGTCGCTAGACGGCTGGGAGATGGTGTCAAGAGACGTCCAGAGAAGACAGAAAGGTCAAGAATTTTTACGGAGGTTGCAAGTTAGCTTATGCGGAGAGGAAAACAAAGACGAAAGGTAAGCTGTCTTGTAGATGTGTCAGGTCTGCGCCAAACGTCGAATTTTCCATGCGACGAACTAAACTGGGTGATGAGAGTTTGGATCTAGAAACACTTTTCATCCGTCAGCTTCAGACGGATAGACGATCTGAGGATGCCGCGGTTTATTCCATTGAGCTATTCACTGGAATAACGAAAAGAATCGGTTATAAACGGGTTTACCCAAGTCGTGTTCCCACCTGTAACCTTTCGCGCCCTATTTTTTCTTGGCAACTTATTTGAACGCTTTTTTAACTTCGACGATTGATCCAGCAGTCAATCGTAACTAGACTAATGTCGACTCAAATGGCAATTTGTTTCGTCTCACTGCCTTGGGCTAAATGCCGTTATTCAGGCAGTTGATGTCACTTCCGACCCTCCTGATGTAAAGTTTGCCTTCACTTGTTCTGCTCATTTTTTTGTGGGTAAAAATTTACATGATAACTATTGTCATGATCAAAATGATCGTTTACCATTGAGCAGGATTTTAGTTCAGTACTTGGTGTTTATTATGCTGTACGAGGCGGTTCAGTGTAATTCGCCCTCTAGTGGGAAACATACGAACTTCTTTTTAAGTCTACAATTGGGTTAGTTAATTTCTTATCTTTATAACAAAATTGAGCGGTAAAAACACGACGTTTCGACAATTACCTGTCGCCAGCAGCAAGAGTAAATGACAAGAATGGCAATAATCTAAACAGAAAAGAAAGTGTGAATTTACATTGAAATAAGAAAGTGTAGAAACAAAAGAACTTGCATAAGTGACAAGTTTGGTGGTAATGTAGTCGTCTGTTTGAGTGTTTAACGTCGGTCTCCTAGGAGTATCTCAGCATAAGTGAAGCACGCAAGTTTTCGACAGTACCACTTTAAGCTGGTAAATAGCTTCCAAAGATTGGTCGGCTATTGATTGTATTTCTCGTTGAGGTATTTCCAAATTACAGCGTATTAATGCTTCTCAGAGCGCTGGTCAAGGTGACGGCCGCTCGTGTTGCCTACATAATTTGCGTCGCACAAATTTGCATGTAAATTTATTAACAAGACATTGTGGGTTGACGGCTGAAAGTTTGTCGGTTGTTTCGCTGCATCATGAGGTGGATTCGGTGCAAAGTATTTTTCGTTTCAAAGCCCTGTTTTCATTGAGTACTCTTCTCGTTTTACCTATTCACGTAAAGAGCTATGTAATGCTTCTGTCTTCACCGTGAAGCTAAGCTAGCTAACATCCCCGCTCATCAGGCTAGTTTCCGAGAGTGCGTTAAAACGAATCCAGAGCAAGAATCAAGCAAGAGGTATCGACACGTTTATGGAGAATGTAGCAAAACTGGACCACTGGGTTCATCTATATTATCATAGAACGAAGTTCAGGGGCACCCAACGAGAATATAGTTCAAAACCACTTAAACATAGCATTGTTAAACGTATTTGTATAGGTAATAGTTCAAAACCAGCCTTTAGGCGAGTGAAATTTGAGACAATTTTGAAAAACATAGCACTATTAATTGTGTAGGTATTTCAAAAACGAAATACCACTTTAAGCCAATCAAATTGCAGAAATTTCTCACGTAGTAGTATAATAGTATTTAAACGGTAGATATAGGCATATTTTTATCCCCTAGAAATTTTCCATCTGTTCGGATCTCCTAGCTGGAAGTCTAGTGATCCGAAAATTGTAGGGATCAAAACTTACCTTTTCGAAAATTTCAGCCAGAAAAAAGGCTCCCGAAAATTCTAGGTGACCTTTTAAGGGTAAAAATCCGTTAAAAATGGGCAGTTATACCGATTTTTAGATGTTCGAAAACCCTAGGAGAGGTAGGCAAGCAAGAAATTTTACAACAAATGTTCCGAAAATTCTAGATCGCAAATCGTCTTCCGAACAGATATTTTCCGAAAATTGTCGTTGGGTGCCCCTGGAAGTTCTCCGTTGCACTCCTTAGGAAAACCATGTTAGTATACGACTTGACCAGGCACCCAACGACTGTTTGCTGTAAAATATCTGTTCGAAGACGCAAATATTGCCTAGAATTTCTTATTACTTGAGGACAGCTAAAAATTTGTAGATGACCGTTTTATTCATACAAAATTTTCGAAGCTCATGTAATAAATCGCCCATGATTTTCTGAAGTTTAATTTTTCGCATTTTACTCCTCAGGTTAGGTTATTTTTCATAGGAAAAAGAAAACCTAAAATTTTGTACTACGTTAAATTGCATTTTAAAATTTTTCGGAAAAATATTACTGAAGCCCTGGTAATTTCTAAAAGACTCACGTTCCCCTAGGCTGACTGAACAGATACCAATTTTATAGCGCCGCTTAGAATGCATTTTTAGATATCTAAAAGTACTTTGGCTGGCCTAAAAAAAGTGTTTTCAGTTTATTTAACGGAAACCGTCGTAGGGTGCCCCTGACTTGAGAAGGTCGCAATCGCGCCCTTAAGTTAACAAACCAAAGCTAAAAGCCACCAAGTTTGATATCTGTAACAACATCGCTTAAACCAAACTTTTCTGCATGTTTTCCCGAATTAATACGCAGACTACTGCGAGACAACTTCAATATGCAGCGAAACGACTTGTAGCGAGATGAATCTGTAGTTAAACGACCGGTAAGCGACTGAAGAGGGCTTTATCTCTGTAACATTAAGGTCTTCTACAGTTTGCTTACTTGTAAACATTGGTTGTAACACTCGGTCGATATTTCCAAAGCCGACCAATGTTAAGGAGAAATTTACCACCATAAGTAGGCTCGATTTCCGCCGTCTCCCGAATCCGCTCTTTGATCCTGAGTGCGGGCTCACTTCCCCGTCAGCGGCTGATAATCGAGCCTACACCTAAGAAAATGCTGTGGAAAATTATTTGCATTTGTTGGCAACTTCCTTTAGGCACAACTTTTTGAAACTGCCTAATTTTACGTTTTATGGGGGACGTTAACACAAGACAACCAACTTTTTTTAAAAAAAAACCTAGTCCTTTAGAATTCAACTCCAGAAACGTTCACCAACATTTGACAAATCGAACGTCATTGAATGAGACCGATGAATTTCGAAACAGCGCGAATTTACGTTTTGTCGTCGTCGTTGTTTAAACTGCCTATCGATACGAATAACAAGCGTAGTTTTTTAGGGGAAAAATTCTTTTATTTTGCCTTAATAAATTGTGCGTGGTACTAAGATCCTTAATCGCGTACTAAAATTTTCGTCTGTGAAAGGTTTGAACCCAGGAGTCATTTCAAAAGGTTGAGTTTGATCGTCCGGGTGAACGTAGTCCTGAATAGGACTGTTGTTGTTGACAGTGACTGACGTTTCGACAACCTGTGCGGTAGTCATCTTCAGAGTCAAAGTGAGTTGTATCACGTCAGTTGATGGTATTATACTCTGGTTATTGATCTGATTGGTCAATTATGTCGCGATGTTATTGGTCGTCTGTCAGTTAAGCCGTGATGTTGTTGGCTATGAAGGCTCGTAATCAGTGATTGGTGCGTTTCGATCCGTCTATTGTCACAGTTAAACAGTCGTCTATTGTTAGTCAAATTGTCAGTTCTCCAGTTGTTCTCTCGTAGTTAGTTTTGCTTGATCTCGTCAATAAGTCGTTTGTACGGCGCTGGTAACTGCTGGCTACGATTCACTTATCCAAATTAAAATCAAAACACTTTTATTACAGATTTGTGAGCTGTTTAAAGCTTCGTCATTTGAATCCTGACGATAAACTCAACGCCCTGGTAACGAATCACAGCGTGTACTTCATGAAGGTGGGGTCACCATCAGCTGATCACGTGGTTTTAACCATAAAACTTCTGCACCTTTACAAGGCAAGACACAGAAATCAAGGTATGCAATCAGTTAGTTATTGTTCACATAAAGGTGTAATAATAACAGTGACTAGAGTTTCTTGTTTTGGTGCCTTGGCTAAGTAAACTAACCTTGGAATTTTGGATAGTTAGTGGCTTACACGAAGAGATTGCTTTTAAGGCCCCATCCAAAGAGCCTGCACTACAGACGAAACACCTCTTTGAAGTCCGTTTGCGAGTCAGCGCCGAAATCCTTTTTTTGGGCCCCCACTTGAGTATACGCCATGATTGGCCTGCTAACAAAGCCATTGTCATTGATCGCACGGGGAAATTCCTTTGTAATTGCCTTATTGTAGACCATTTAACTGATGTACACCGTAAAACTAATGTCTTAGGCTTCCCGCAGGGTTAAATCGTATGCGGCAGACGTGCACCGAGTAAGTCAGCAGCGATATGCTTGATCAAATATACGAAACCTAAACAAGTCGTAACCCAATAGTCTCGCTTGAATCGGCTCTTAAACAAAGTCTCTTGTAAAATGTTTTCGTCTTTGTTGAATTTAAGTAATGATATAATGACGCTTCTCTGTTTGCAATTTCAGATAACGAGCATTATCTGCAGTTATTGATGAAAATATCAGGAGGCAGGCGACTGTCCCTCCCCTCCCCTAACCCTGCCGACAGCCCCCTTGTCCGGTGTGACAGCGTCAAAGTTGCCCAGAAAGCAGCGAATATAATCAACCAAACAAAGAGAAACAGAGAAGATAGTACATTCAGATAGCAGACGTTAGGACCAAAATATCGCTATACAACTCGAGCAACGACAATGATCGCTAGTGTGATGTCTTTTGAGCAAGACTGGCTATCAATCTTCTCTGTAACGAGTAGTCGGAAATGTGAGTCGTCTCCACGTCCTAATCCGTGGGGGGCGCGGGAGACACTCGTGACAACTTCAAACTGCATGAAAGCTTGAAAGCAAGGTTCAGCATCGTTTTCCACGGCTGCTGCCTTTCTGTATCCTACCTCGGGTCGACAAAGCTTTAAAATTTAATGCAGCAATGGTATGGAATCTGCCCAGTAGTTACTCACAGAGCCTTGTTTTCAATGAGGAGTCATGTTTGTCTGGATCTCTCTCTCTCTCCCCTTTTTGTGAAATTCACCTGAAAAAGGCTGTCGTTTTGCATCCCGTGGAATTGTCTAGGAAGTGACGAAGAGAGTAGCCTTCTAGTAAGCTCTCTGTAGGGGGGACGGGTGGGGAAGGGAGGGCATTTTCTGCGCCCTCGAGTGGGGTTAAGTTGCCCACAGGCTGCAAAAGAGACAGAAAATGTTAAATAATTATAATCATCGTCGGCCTCGGTTTAATCATTTTTCTGGGGAATTCATTACGAACCCCTATCTGGGAAATAGTGTTCGCTATAACAGGGGGTATTGTCCCTTACATTTTACTATAACTGGGGCTAAAAATATATATATATATATATATCATTTAGTAAAATCCAACTAGTGGTCTATTATCAATGCTGCGTTCTGACTGGATGAGCTAGTACTAGGCTATATGTTATTGCCCACTAATAGCGAAAAGCATCGGCTTTGAAAACCAAAACAATGGCGGCTTAATCGCGTTTTACTAGCTTAAGTTGTTTTGTCTCGATATTTTTGACCAACTAGTTGGATTTTACTAAAACAATTATTCCTCTCGCCCTCATGGCCCCTGAGTGAATAGCGAGCCCATTCAGGCTCGAGGAATAATTGTTAAATATATTATATGGGCGTGTTCGTTGTAATAGGGAGGGGTAGTAGAAGGGTGTCGGGCGCCACATAAAATGAGTCGCAGATAGTCTAAGCCGTCGGTATCAAGTAAATTGTAAGGTATTGACTATCGAGTATTGATATTGTTTTGGATAAGTATTATTTTAAAAGCAAATTATATTGTAAATAAAATGTTAGAATAAAAACGTAGCGTTTTTAGGTGGTGCGTATAACATTCTTGCAAATTATGCATTCAACCCTAATCACAGTGCAAGGGATTACAGGATCTTGAAAAAAGTCAGTCTTTCTCGTGGTTACGGTCAAATCCCGCTCTACTGACACCTCATTATTAGTCTGCTTCGTCCCTTGTAAAGAAAACCCACACATTTTTTAATTTCGTGTATACGGACATTTTCTATGCCCCCTCACTGTCCGTATTAGGGAGTTTAAGAAACAACGACGGAAAAGGCTACGAAAATAATTTTAAATAATGTCGCAGCCAGCAGCAGCATCAAGGAAGCAAAAGTACAGTCAACTCTCTCTAAGACGGACACCTTTGGGACCGGCACTAAGTGTCCGTCTTAGAGAGGTGTCCGACTTATAGAGAGTCAAATAAAAGGAGTAAAGAAAGGCAGGGACTAACTCCAAGTGTCCGTTTTACAGAGGTGTCCGTCTTTCAGAGGTGTCCGTTAAGAGAGAGTCGCCTGTATTACTTATATTTACCGCTCCTGAATGAATTCAGCGCTATCCGGGGGAGGTCGTTGACTTCACTGAACGAAAAGCCTATTAGATTATGTATTTGTTCATAAACGCCCACGTTTTCATGCACTTGGCCTCTTGCTATTCAAATGCGGAGTCCACACGTAACCGTTTGCATTTTAAAACGAACTTGGCCTGTTCCAGGCATCGAGATAATAGAGAGAGACCAAGCCTGCAAACAAACTGTATAATTCTGGCGAGCGATGAAAACCACGAGTCCTCACAAATAAACAGCATCGAAGTATGACAGTAGAATAAATGTCACAAAATCAAGCCAAGGTGAAGCGGTACCTTTGGCCTTCGGGCATTCTCTGTTTAACGTCGTCCTCAACCATTTCTTACTTAAATTGCGGGCGTTTAGCATTGTTTAGGGTTAAAACGTTATCGATACACCACGAATTCGCGCGGCCCCTGTTCAAGCAAATCGAGATTTTTTTCTGGTATACGCCACTTCCACATTTCTGATAATGCACCATATTTGCCCCTCAAATTTTGCATAACCTTTGTTTTTCATTTCTCCTGGGTACTACAGCCGTCCCAAGAGAAATTGAACAATGCTTCCGCAATATTTTGGGGGGCAAAAAGGTGCATTATCTGAAATGTGAAGTGGCGTAGACTAACTTAACTAAGCATATTTTATATACGCGCGAGCTACTATTTATTTATTTACCAGCTTTTCTGGACACAGGCCAGCCCAGAGGGAATGTTCACGAACGGGTCTCAGGTCCCAAGCGAGGTGCTATCCCTAACATCCCTACCCAATCCCACAACCCGTAATGGTTGGCCACACCACCGGGGTCTACGACCCTTAATCTTTTCGAATAGTGATGTGGGTTCTTTTACGTCTCACTATACCAAAAAAGGGAAAGTGCTGTGAACGGGACCCACGGTTTTTCGTCCTTATCCGAGAAGACTAGAAAGTCTAACCATTTGCAGATGCCATTACAAAGGCAACACTTTCTTCTCAGTTACTTAAAAACCCTGAGTGTTGGTCCGGGCGGGATTTGAACCCGCGACCTCCCTCTCGGAAGACCGGCGCTCTCCCAACTGAGTCAACCCACAGGGAGCCCACACAACCTGTTTGTGTAGCCGATTGTTATTTTATAGTAAATGTACTGGATTTACCGTTTGCTTCACCTATAACGATATATCGCTAACTATGTATATAAATCAAATGAATTTGAGGTCGCCGTTGACTGTTCCTTCTTGTATATGGAACAGTCAACGGCGAACTCGAATTCATTCAAAATCGCTCAAAAAACCGCTTTTGAGGTAAAAGGACGACTATATACCACAGGTAAGGTAATTCAACGTTTATTTATCATTAATTTATATACATAGTTAGCGATATATCGGTATAGGTGAAGCAAACGGTAAATCCAGTACATTTACTATAAAATAACAATCGGCTACGCAAACAGATTGTGTGGGGGCCCTGTGGTCAACCGGGCCTCCTCAGGATCTCGGGAGTCTGGGCGAAATCCCTGCAGGGGCAACAATAATATGTTTACAACAATAGATATCTCACAATTGTTTGCATTGTTTTATATTTAACACTACCATTCTCAGGAGTGACTAAGAGGCAGAACACAACATGCGCTTCTTGTCTGATGACATTTTCCATTTCGCTTCGTAACAAAGCATAAATCACCGGATCCATGAGAGCGTTGGAAATGGAGCCTAGTTAGTTCATTCAAATCATTTACTTTTTAGTAACTGTACTACTGGCCTGCGTAGAAAGCGTTTCCTCGCGAGTTCGTCGAGAAACTAGGAAACGGACGCAAAAAAGAGGAATTTTGTTCTCGCCCCAACTTTTGCGCAATATATCGATCGGAAACGCTCGCTAGGCAGAAGCTAGTCTCCTGCATCACTCCAACAAAAGGTTCAACTTTTAAAAGCGTCAGCTTCGTACTTTGGCACAGGACCGCAAAGCTTAAAAGCGCATGGAGGTCGACTGTTGGCATCACTGGGATCATGGGAACCCCATAAGCGCCTCAGCCGAGCGGAGGGGCGCAGGGTAATTAACTTCCGTTACCGCGAACACTACACACTTTTCTCTAACAACTTTATTTGAACAATGCACAAACAATTAAAAACTAATAATTAATAAAGAAAAGTAAGTTTCCTTACTACATAGATAAATAAATAAACAGAATAACAACAACAACAACAAATTTTATTGAAAATTGGAAATATAACTAATTACATTACTTTCCCACCTGCAAATAGCTTATAAACTAATGGAGGCGGGGGAAGCTGAAGACATATTACAAGTACAAGGTTTATCTATAGATGGACTAAATAACAGTGAAGACACTACCATACAGTAAATAGAATAAACTAACATAAAACAAGGCAAGTACATAGCGATTACGAAGAAAGGCTAACCTAGAGTATTAAATAACTTAATAAGACGGGAGACTTCGACATAATCATCTTCTGACCGTAAGAAATTTGGTAATAATTCCTCTATTTTTTTACGAAAGGACGAACGTTTAAGTATTTTAACCGAATAAGGAATAGAGTTCCAAATTTGGGCACCGATTCTCGAGAAAACTAAGGCATACATTTTATCGGTTATAGAGAACTTAACATAAAACGAGTCGCTAAAGACAGATCTTGTTCTGTAGTTATGAATCTGACTTGTTTTAACAAACTGATTGAGTATACTAACTGGTGTTGCCTGTCTGTTGATATCATACAAAAAATGGTATACATACTTCAGGGTTGAGGCAAACAAGACGTAGATGTGCTCTGTGCGAGCACCGCCCTTTCAAGTTAAAACTGTTATATTAGAATATCATATGTCTAACAATAAACAGTGAAACGACAAAGAAGTCTAGTCTCGGATGTATATCTGGACTGTTCAATCCCGTTAAGCCTGCGAGCAAGCTCTCCTATTTGGGCAAGCAAAGCGAGCCGCGCGAGAACGCGCGAGCGAGGGGCCCCTCGCGGCTTCGCAGCTCGCTCGCGTGTTCTCGCGAGACTCGTTTCACTCGCCCAAAGAGGAGAGCATGTTCGCAGGCTAAACCCCGTTAGACAAGAATCCAAAGTACACAGACTGAGTAACTGAGGTAAGTCTTATGGCCCTTAAAACTTGCAACACGTTATCATTGTAAACACATGCCACAAACATGTCTCGGTAACATTTTCGTAGCAACAACAGAAAGACAACAACCATTGTCATTCGATGCAATTTTTTCTTCCTTTTCATTGGCCGACAGCCCACCACGTGACATGCAAATAACTGTATACAAATAATGGTCTGCTCATACGCAACGTCGTCCAATTTTGTTTGGCAGCAAATAATATTCTGCTCATGCGTAAATGAAACCACACGTTTCTCCTTGCGATCTATCTTGGGCGGAAATGGCAGACCGCTTCGCTG
The DNA here is from genome assembly GCA_942486035.1 of Porites lobata. Taxonomy (NCBI): domain Eukaryota; kingdom Metazoa; phylum Cnidaria; class Anthozoa; order Scleractinia; family Poritidae; genus Porites; species Porites lobata. The sequence goes on from CALNXK010000291.1 coordinate 394,046, forward strand.
ATCTTTCCCAAAGATATTCATTAACTAACAATAATAATAATAATTTATTATTTATAAGGCGCAAAACAGCATTTAAATATGATCTAATGCGCACTAACAAACAAAATTATATAAAATTATACGTAAAATTTTCTAAAAAAAAGACTAGAAATTTAGTATGAATCTCTCTATAGGTGATCCAGAAGCAGGTTATATGCTTCTGGTGATCGAATGATAAAACAATTTTTGAACTCGGCCATCGCAAACTGAGATCATGATTTGCTCACTGAACAAACGATATTTTGCTCAACCTCGTCCAATAATTGTCAATTACTGTAACGTAATATTTTGGAGTCCCTCTCGAGTAGCAGGTCTTGTGACAAGTTTCACGACATATTTGTCAGATATTAAGCTGGAACAATAATCGTTAATTGCAACAGACAATGAAAACCACCACTTTTTTGCACCAACAAAACTTTACCTTTCTCAAGGAGTAGTTACCCTATTCAAGACAGGATTTTCGCGCCAAAAAGAACAGACGTCTAGCTTTCGGATTTTTTGAGTTCCACTAATATTTCAGATATGTTTGCAACTGATGTGTCACTAGTCAGATCAGTACGTTGTCGTTGTTGTTGACCACAATCACAACTGGCTGCATTTTGTTAAATATTCCATTATTTCTTGTTTAATATGGAATCCTGGCATTTGCCAATTAATTTACGCGCCCAGATTACATCTCATACTTGAATTTTCAGAATTTTCCGGGAGGGCATGTCCCCGGACCCCCCTAGCATCTCGCGCCTTGGGCTCTCCTTGTGGGCGCTAACGCGCCCATATTGTATCTCCCCTCAATATGCTCCACTAAGGCTTACAAACAAAAAATGTGTAGGAACGCCCCTGACGAAGGTTTGCCCACTTTTCACACTATGAAGGGGTGGTTTTCCTCGTGTCGGATACTCCTCAAAAAGCAGGCGATAAAGAGTAATATTTTTACGTACTTTGCATTCGTTCCGCTCATTTTAAATCAGTAATTCGGCTACTTCTTTTTCGCATAATCGTGCTTTTTCGCTAGTCTTGAGTACTGCACTGTTGCCAAACCAGTTAATTTCCCGCGCCGTTGTCTTACTTGACTGTATACTGCTCTGCTCGCATCTTCCAAACTTGGTCAGAGCCAGTTAGTAATGGAGAATTAGCCGGGAGGTAAAGTCAATAGAAACGCCGCAGAGTATTTTTAATGAATAATAATTATCTCTTATTACAACTGTATCTAGTCTATACATTACATATACTTAAAGGAGCTGTATAACGACTAGCCTCTTCACAGACCCTCTATGTCCTCCTCAAAGTCCGTCGAACGAGCGTGATAAAAAATAAAAACCGCGGGCGATTTATCGACCGCCAGCGCAAGCGGGGTAGGAGTGGGGGAAGAAGAAAATTTTTCTTCCTCGCTCACTCGCCGTTGATTCGAAAAGAACGAAAAGAAAAAGAAAACAAAGTCTGTGTACAGGCTGTGTAATGACACCATAGGGAGCTTAAGCAACGACGACGGAGACGGCAACAAGAACGGGAAAAAAGCAATAGGTTTGATTAGCAAAACAACAACTTTGCACGTGCATCACGCTTTTTTGTACATTTCTTTGCCGTCGTCACACGAACACAACGTGGAAGTGCCTAATTTCAAGTTTTGTCGAGGACGTGAAAATGACCTCGTTAACTTTTCTAGCCAAAACTGAAGAGGAAAATGCAGCTTTCCAGGCTGTCGATTTTTTGAGAATAGGCCAAAAACGTAATGGTAAATATCGTCTTCGTAGTCGTCCTCGAATCTAAAGGTCTATAACAGAAGAAGAAAAGAAACGAGTGCTTTTTACTTCAAAGGATATCTGTTTTTCTTAAATTCTGAACCTCGGATAACGCATTTCTGTTTTTCTCTTAAATGGCAAACGATCGCTGAAATCGACCACGACACCTAAAACCACAGCCGCAAAAATCACACTAATGACATCAAGACTGACATAGAGCTGTCGGGCACTATCACCAATGAAATCAATGAACTTTTGACGTCATTACAACTGACCAAACCTTATCACGTTGGGATCAGTTATTACACTAAAACCTTCACAAACCTTCACGAATGGAAGTGTTTTGAATTTTACGAGCCATCATCCACACGTCGCATATGATCTTCGTAGTGCTGAACAAGAGCCTCACTGCTCATCTCCTCTTGACAAATCCAACAGCTTTGTCGCTCAACGATGGCTGATGACACGCCTTCCACTCTATTGATTTTAATCTCTCTGTGTGTTAGAGACCTGTCTTTCAATCCTGACCTTCTATTAGTTCCTGTGTTTTTGTACGACCTTTTTCTACTGTGGTGGACTCTTTCATGTTTTCTTAGGCTGCCTACTTGGCTAAAACACTTCCCACACTGTTGACATTCGTAAGGCTTTTCGCCAGTGTGAATTCTTTCATGAACCTTTAGGGTGTTTGAATGTCTAAAACACTTACCACACTGTTTACATTTGTAAGGCTTTTCCCCAGTGTGAATCCTTTTATGTCTCCTTAGCTTTCCTGCTTGGCTAAAACACTTCCCACATTGTGTACATTCGTAAGGCTTTTCCCCAGAGTGGACTTTTTGATGTGAACAAAAACCTACTAATCGGCCAAAACACTTTCCACACTGTTCACATTCATAAGGCTTTTCTCCAGTGTGAACTCGTTTATGTTCCCTAACGGACGCTAAGAAGCGAAAACACTTCCCACAATGTTCACATTCATATGGTTTTTCTCCACTGTGAACTCTGTCGTGTGTTTTCAGGATTCGTGCGCTGCTAAAAAACTTGCCACACTGCTTACAATCATAAGGTTTTTTTCCAGAGTGCACGGATCTCTCATGTTCCCTTCGACTTCCTGATGCACGGAAACGCTTATTACACTGACTACACTCATAAGGCTTTTCTCCCGTGTGGACTCTTTCATGAATCCTTAGGATTCCTCTTTGGTTAAAACACTTGCCACACTGTGTGCATTCATAAGGCTTCTCCCTAGTGTGAACTCTTTCATGAATCGTGAGGCTTCCTGAACAACTAAAACACTTGCCACACTTTTTACATTCATAAGGCTTTTCTCCCGTGTGGACTCTTTCGTGTAGACGCAAGCCTCCTGATCTGCTAAAACACTTGCCACACTTTTTACATTCATGAGGCTTTTCTCCAGTGTGAACTCTTTCATGAATCTTTAGTCCTCCTGATTGGCAAAAACACTTGCCACACTGTATACATCTATAAGGCTTCTCTCCAGTGTGAATCCTTTTGTGCGCCTTTAAGGATGCAGTATGACTAAAACACCTGCCACACTCTTTACACTCATAAGGCTTTTCCCCAGTGTGAACTCTTTCATGTCTCCTTAGGTGTGCTGCTCGGTTAAAACATTTGCCACATTGTTTACATTGATAGGGCTTTCCCCCAGTGTGCACTCGTCCATGCTTTCTCAGGTAATCGGCTTTTTTAAAAGTCTTCTTACACTGCTTGCACTCAAAGGACATTTAGGCAGTGCTTCTGGTGTGGTGCCGATGGTTAGAATACCTTTTGGCATAAAAAGAAACCTTTAATTTCATTGTTCTCATGGTAGCCACCAACTTAAGTTCAATAGTCAACTAGTGGGACAAAAAGACAGCAGAATACTAAAAAAATCCCAGTCCCAGGACTCGCACAAGCTGTTCACAAATCAACAATTTAAATATCCTTCTCAAGCACAGTGGTGGTCTATTGTGGAGTCATTGGTTATATCTGAGAATTCTCTGTGGGTGGTTAAATATTACACGTTTGTACTAGGAGTAAAGCTCATTGGGAGACAGCACGATGAAAAGTAAAGTATATGAGAAAGGATACGAAAGTGGTTAAATATTGCGACTTACAAATAGAGCGTATGCCACAGACGTAGCTAAACATTTGGTTAAGTCCATTTGAGAAACAGCACAGAAATCCTTGTTAGGTGCACCCATCTTTCTACTAGGATTTGCATACTTACGATGATTGGCTTGTTAAAAAAGCCATCATCTATTTGCACATCAAGTTGATGGGAAAATCGAAATGCATTCACCACTGTGTACCCACCCACCCCCCAAAAAAAACATTTTGCATTACCACTGTTTCCAATTTCTTCTGGGTATTACAGTTGTCCCAAGAGAAATAAAAGACAGTGGTCATGCAAAATGTTTGGGGTTAAACAATGCGCATTATCATTCGAAGCAAATTTTTCTTTCTTTTCATTGGCCGAGAGCCCACCACATGACCAGCAACTAACTGCCTACAAATAATGGTCTGCTCATGTGCAATGCTGTCCAATAGTGTTTGGCTGCAAATAATGTTCTGCTCATGCCTAAAGGAAACCATGCTTTCCTCCTTCTTGCGATGGCTCTTGCGTGAAAATGGCAGATCACTTTGCTTCCCAAGGATATTCATTTAAAAAACAAACTCGGTGATCGAATGATAAAACAATTACTGAACTCGGTTATTGCAAAATATTGTGATTTGTCAGTGTCTCGGAAGATCAATTATTTGCCTCAGCCGAACTCGCCACAGACAAATCACGATATTTAGCTGAACCTTCTCCAATAATTGTTAATTATGGTCTACATAAAAATGGTGAGTATTTTCTGGTTTTTTTTGTTCATTCTGGTGGGGGCCCTGAACAAGGTTATGAATGCTGCTTTGTAGACGTTACTAACAGGGGTTAGATGATGTCGGCGACGCTGGCTACCTCCAGTGGGCTGGACAGAAACTTAAAAGAAATCAGAAAGGGAGTGATGACTTCACTAGACAATGCTTTTGGCAAATGCCAAAATCCCCCAGAGATAGGGACTTAGCTAAGGAAGGCTAAGCAGCCTTATTTATTAGTCTATCTGGCTATTTTAGCTTGTTAACGATATTAATAATGATGACGATGATAATAATAATAATAATCAGTTTGACATTATCAGTTTGAATTATTTTTAGATAGTTTTATTTTTGTATTAACTTTTTGATGCTTTTTATAATTGTTATTAGTAGTTTTTAGATAGTCATTTTACGACAATTCTCTTTCGTACACAAGAAGAATGTACATAGGGTATATATTTTAATATTCATATTCTTGAATCTGTAAAAAGTCTATTTTTTTTAATCTATGAATAAAGTTATTTTTGTATTAAAAAAAATAAAAAATAATAAAAAATAATCATAATAATAATAATATCATAATAATCATAATAATAATGATAATAATAATAATAGTAATATGGACACTGTGACAGGACAGGCTGGTGTCTTAGTGTACCATTGGGAAATGGACACTCCTACCAACCCAGTAACCTCAAAGCCACCCTTACAACAAAGGGGTAGTTTGGACATGATTGAAGCTTGTTTGTCAACCCACCTAGGAGAAGGCTACTCTGAATAAAAACCCTAACCCTCATGAATTATAGGTGAAAATAAAGGGAAGGGAAAGATAGGTCCCGACATGTAACCATTACTTCAAGGGTGAAAGGGACAAAGCAGATTATAGCGTTATATTCCCACCAAAATTCAACTTTTGCTTTTCATATTCGTTTCCCACTTTATCTTTGTTGTCCACGACTTGGCATTGAAGTTTTACAATGCAACATGGTAGTTTGGGATATTGAATTCCATAATGCAACATTGAATTTTCACAACACGTCTTGTTTTTACAAGCGCCAATCATGTTATGCGTTTCCTACCATTCGACATACTTTGGTTACATTTTATGCAAGTATCGAATATTGACATGCTTCGGTGGCGTTTTATGCAATACACTCTTTTTTTTCTATAAGCATATATTTTTTAAGAATATCAAGGCTGAAATTCGCAAAATTTTAAGAATATTTTAAGAATAAACCCCAGACTGAGATATTGAAAAGGATATATTTTTGTGTTCAAAAGCTGTTAATACAATACAATTATATGTTTTCCACTTATTCAATTCTCATAAAGGGGAAAACTAGGCAACAAAACGAGAAAACATGCACTAACTATAACTGATACCCCCAATATAGTCTAAAACGGAAATGTCATGAGCTTTAAACTGAGAATAATACTAGAATATTTTCAGCCCAAAATCGGCAGAAGAATAAGAATATTCAGCCTGGGCCGGAAAAACAACATTCTTATTTAAAAAAAGAGTGTACGAGGTCTGCGTTTTCGAGGTCTGCGTTTTCAAGGTCTATGTTTCCATCGATTTTTAGACACCCTAGAAAAGGGAAAACAGGCGCCACGCGTAAACTGTTTTCATCAAATGTGTAGGACTTATATAAGACTCGTAATTTCGAGGTCTGAGTCTTCGACGTCTGCAGTCTGCGGTCTGTGTTTTCGAGGTCTGTGTTCTAGACACCCGCCTTCAGAAACCAAGCAAAGTAATATGCTTGGAAAAATAAAAGATTTAAAAACAGCAGATAGGTATTTGTAAGTGGGAAACAAAGTTCAGTTCCGAATTGTTATTAGGACCTGATGGCCCAAATCGAACCCGAAAGGATATCGGGTTTACGTTTGAATTGTAGTCGGACTCTTGACCATTTGTATGTGTTGTCATCCGAGTAGCTAGCCGCTATCATTTGACTTTCACAACTAAATATATCCATAATGTTTAGAAAACTTTCTTACCTTTAGTAACAAGACCTTGTCGCTTTGATCAAATCACACAAGGGAAGACAAAACCAAGAACTGAAGGATTCATAAATCACGTTCCGATGGCGGCCATTTTGATGTTAAGAGCGCAAAAACCCGTCCGGAGTGGGGACCTCAGCTACAATGTTGGACAAAATAAATGGAAAACCTAGACACCCCCCCCCCAAATCAAGGATGGGAAAATGGCGCGGTTTTTTGCCCTTCGCGCAGCTTCATCCTTGATTTGGGGGGGATGGGGGTTTTCTGTTCCATTTTATTTTGTCCAAGATTGTAGATAAATGAGGGCACGGGTAACGGGTTTTCCATTTTTTGTTTGCGAAATTGCTTAAGACCGCAGATCGATTCAACAAAGTCTTATTTGAGCATTTCAGTCAATGATGAATTTTAATATTGTGCAATAATTAATGCTATGATATTTTTCTCCATTTTGCTATTGCTATCATTATTTTTAACTTTATTTCGTTTTATTTAGCTAGACGTCTTGCGTGATGGCACCTCTATTGCAAGACTATAATTGTTTTAATAAAGGCTAAGAAATTGGATGACTTTCATTTCAACACTTTTACTTTTACTTTTATCTTTTTTGCACGTGTAAATCATTTTCCAAATATATGAGCGGTTCATGCAAAGATTGGGGTGTCAAAATATAAAATATCAGCAAGTCCAAGCAACAAACCGTTGAATGGTGCCGGATCTCTTAGTTGTAGACCTGGATCAGTACAATGAAAACTTGGACAAAATCATAAACACAGCAAACTGATCCTTAAAACAAAAAATATATATATTGGGTGGGGTGGGTTCGTAACCTTCGTCCAAAGCGAGGAAAAAGAACGGGCGCGCGCGGGCTTAACTTCTGACATTTCCCTGGGTTCCCTGGCCTTCGACGATAACGCATTTTCTGTACGTTCAAGGTTATAATTTGATTCGAAAATTCAGTTGAATGCTATAGATTATAACACTGTTTCTTACTGATTTTTCGCTGAAACGTTATTTGCATTAGTAGTGTCTCCGAGTAAGAAGTTATAAGGGACCTTTATTTTTAAATAAGTGATCCGCGCCTTCTGACACATGTCCACAGGTATCTCAAACAAGGCAGAAATCTAGCCTACGACAGGAGCCCATTAGAATAGACTGTTCACAGTCCCCTATTTTTTCGTCAGATCGTTTAGATATACCGCGTCTTACCGTCACGGCTATCTTGATTTTCAAATGTACCGAGGGGGCGGGCGGGTCCGTGCACACTTCGGCCAATCTAATTTTCTATTTTTCCAATAAAAACGGAAAAAGGAAATATTACTTATCGTTATCATATTTACATATTTAAAAGTACAGAAAAAAAAAGAAAAAAAGAAAATGGTCAGGAAAATTGATCATTTTTTCATTTTCCTAATTTTGAAGTCCGCTTCAAAAATTCAAAAACTACTGTAAAGGGCTAAAAGCGATATTTTGCTATTTTTTATTTTCTTGCTATTGTTAGAAAATGAGAAAAATGAAATAATCTCCGATTCTTAACTCATTTTTCTATTTTTCCGTTTTTCGCAAAAAATAGAAAAAAGGAAAAATGAAAAAATACTATTTATTCCCACCATTTTTTCATTTTTTCCATTTTGTTGAAAAAATGAAAAAATAGAAAAATAGCATACCTGTCGCCTAATTTTCCATAATTCCATTTTAACAAGAAAAATGAAAAAAATGACAAGTGTTGCGAACAATTTTTTCATTTTTTCAATAAATAGAAAACAAACAAACAAACAAAAACGGACAATTTTTCATCTTTTGTTTTAATGAAAAATAGCAAATAAAAATGACAAATCATGAGCATTTACCAACAAAGAAAAGAAAAACCTAATCCACTTTCGACTCACTAGTTTTGTTAGACGATTTACACAGGGTCGTCAGGGTCGGCGGAGATGTGGGATGGGAAGGGCGGGTGGGGGTGCTTTAGTTCTCAGCATGCGAAAGTAGTTTCATTCACGTTTGGATTTGATTAGCTGATTCCTTTACCTCATTACTTAGGACTCACTCTGTGACCCGTTCTAACACTGCGTCACCGTAAAGTGTTCCTGTTCCATTCAAACTGTAGAACGTTTCGATTCCCATACTTGTCGCATGGGTTTCCCGACATTAGCGATCTTTGCTCTCGTCTTTCCAGGGCTGAGTTGCTTAAAAGGTGGATAACGCTATCCGCTGGATAAATAACTATCCAGTAGATAACGCAATTGGTTTCCATAAAATACATAAAAAATTATCAGGCTGCTGGGTAGTGATTTATCCGGTGGATAGTCGCTATCCAACGTTTAATCAAATGTATGAGCAAATGTATGGGCCAGATCATTAAGATGTTCTCTCCCGCGAGTGTATACTAGCCGCCTCGTTATGTTTCTCCCCCATAATATTAATTCAACATACTTTACTCTTGCAATCCTCAAACACCCGTTCTGCGGCAAGATCCGTTATTTCGGCAGGCTAAGCAGTCTACTTTTGAGCATCTATTTCATTTAAATGCGTCTGACCTCTTCACTGGCGTGCTCTTTATTTATTTTGTGCATGTGACTGTTCAACGACCTTCTTTTTAACTCCTTCCCTTTAATCTCCCTCATGAACCGCTTTTTTTGTGCTGGGACCATACTGTTGCTGGCATGAAAACCGTTGACTTACCACGGCCCTTTTCCCGTACCAATTTTCACGCCTTCTCCTCCTCCCTCGTACCCTTTCTAATGTTCTTCATTTCCACGGCCGGTACGTTACGGTTTTCCCGCTGCTTTCATCCACAGTCGACTCCCGACAACTCAAACCTTCAGGGAAATCGAGATCAAAAGTGAATGGAACTACGTACGCTTCTCGAAAACTAAGCCCTCCCCACCCCCCCCCCCACCCCGCAATTCCCCCACATCTCCGCCGACCCTGGGTAAATCTTCTAACCAAATTAGTGCGTCGGTAGTGGATACGAATTAGGTTTTTCTTTTATTCACCGTTAAAATACTCATAACTTCTCACTTTTCTGCGCCATTTTTCAATAAAATAAAAAATGAAAAACAGTCTGAAAGGGTGTATCGTTTTAAAGTTTTACTATTTATTAAAAAATGGAAAAATAGAAAATTGCTCGCAACACTTGTCATTTTTTTCATTTTTCTTATTAAAATGGAATTGTGGAAAATTGGGCGATAAGTATGCTTTTTTTCTATTTTTTTCATTTTTCGAACAAAATGGAAAAATGAAAAAATGGTGCGAATAAATATGATTTTTTTCATTTTTCCGTTTTTCTATTTTTGGCGAAAAACGGAAAAATAGAAAAATGAGTTAGAAATTGGACATTATTTCGTTTTTCTCATTTTCTAAGAATAGCAAGAAAATAAAATTAGCAAAATATCTCTTTTAGCCGTTTACAGTATTTTTTGTATTTTTGAAGCGGACTTCAAAATTAGGAAAATGAAAAAAAGATCAATTTTCCTGACCATTTTCTTTTTTTCTCTTTTTTTCTGTACTTTAAAATATGTAAGTATGATAAGGATAAGTAATATTTCCTTTTTCCGTTTTTGTTGGAAAAATGGAAAATTAGATTGGCCGAAGTGTGCACGGACCCGGGCGTCGCGGATTATAGCTCTGGGGGAAGGAAGTGGGGGGGAGAGAAAAATAGAGGGACTGTAATAACAGCAGCTCGCGTTCACGGAGCGCGTTGTACCACCAACGCAGGCGTTTGATTGGTCATTAGACAATAGATGTATTTACGTTGAACAACGGGTTTTGTTTAAGTTGCCGACACTGACAAGTCGACGCTTCCATAAAACGTACGCTTTCATACCATAAGGCACATCTTGCGCAAACACAGGAAGGACTTTTGGTATTTTGATTAGAAAAATGTTTTCTTGTGTATGTTTGCCGATTTTATTTCGAGGAATGGCCCAGAAACATTATAAAATCACTGTTTCAAAAGGAGATATTTGTAAACACGCGTAACGAATGCTAAATGTGTCTGGCATGTTTTTCATCACCAGCGGAGTTTCTTAATTAATTAATGGTAAAAGGCGTGAAATTCCTGTCACGCCTCCTGAACGCGAGCTGCAGTGATGTTATTACAGTCCCTCTATTTTTCTCGCTTCCTCCCAAACCGACCCCGCCCCCTAAGTAGTTTTGACACTCGTACAAGATGGCAGCCCATAACGCAAAGCGCTCGATCTCGATGATCTTACGGAAAAATAGAGGACTGTGAACAGTCTACCATTAGAACGGTCTTGGCGCGAATTTATAATATCTTTAAAGTCACACAAACCAGTCAGCAAAAACATACAGCCCTAAAAATGATAACTTCTGCCTTTTAATGTGTTCATGGACGTGGCGGAGATTCCATTTCCACGGGTAAAATTGTCTTAAAATGTGTCTACAAATAAACCACTCAGTAAAAACGCCGTGACATAGGCCTAGTATAGGGGTTACACGCTCCGAGTTATGGGCTCCTACCTGCGATTAAGCTCTCATGTTTGGGCGAGCGAAGCGAGCCGCGAGGGGCCATCCCCTGCTTTCGCATCTCCTCTCGGGTGCCTCACGCGCGTCTACTTTTCACGATATCCCCAAATGAGCTAGCTCGCCAGCTAATCGGTAATCTCTTAAATAAATCGCTTACATGCACTCAAAGCGAAAGATCTGAGGTCAGAGATGTGGGAGGAGGCAGGAAATTATTCTCAAGAATTATCCTCAGCCAGGCCCGTAGCCAGTTTTCTTTTTCTGTGAGAGTGCGTTCCAACGAGAAGACGGACCAAAACGACTGCACTTGTTTCTTGGAAGGGAGGGGGCGTTGGGACAATTAGGTTTCTGAGAGTACATTGAGAGCGTTTTGAGGGCCGGCAGTATTAAGAAAAATCGAAACGTGGACAACTGGCAAATTCTTGGACCTTCAAAATTTATTATATGGCAAATAGACTACTTTACGTACGTATTTTGACAATGGCATCACAATTTCAAAAGTAAAATAGAAAGAAAGTTGTAAATCTGATTATTTACAAAGTTTGCTGCTGATCATAATGATCTTTCAGTAGTGTTCCAAGTTGGGGGCTTCTTAGCAAACAGATGAACAATGCACAAAAAAGTATCTTAGAAAGTACCCCGGGGAAGGGGGGGGAGGTGGAAAAGCCATATAGGTATATGCCGTCCCAAAGGGTATGGTTTGTGGACCTTTTCGGTCCGAAAACGGGTATAAATTTTTCTCTGGAATCGAGATGGTTTTCGAGCGAACTGCGGGAGCGTATGAGCGTATTTATCGTATCAATTCTAAATGAAAAAGATCGAAATAGAAATATGCGAATTCGAAATGCATTTGAATAAATTTTGGTTTATGCTCTAATCTAAGTAATCATGACATAATTTCTGCCTAAAGTTCAGGTCTGAAAACTGGTATAGATTTTAAAGGTCTCGTCTGAAAACGTGCGGGAAAAATGACATTTTTGGTCTGAAATAGCGTCAGGATTTAGAGAACTTGGCGGCACACCCCCACCAAGAATTCCCAGCAGTACCCCACGGGGGATAGTACATGTAAGTTATATTTCTCAGTTACGTGACACTAGATAGATAAGATGAGCCACTCCCGCTAAGGCGTCCGTGCCCGAATGCACAGTAATCTCTAACTTGTAAATTTAACTTCAAGACTTTTAAATGAAAAAAAAAAGGTTCTAATATAATTCTACAGCCCGAAAATCTTCACTTATGGCACTTTCAGTTTCTTTTTGAGGCAGTGGCAGTGGCCTCTCTTCTTGCTTTTCTTGGCCCATTTTCTGGCGAACTATGTTAAGAACTGCTCAACTGTCGCAAAAAATTCAGAACGATTTTGCAATTACATGTACATTGTAGGCAAAGTATCACTAATTCACTTTGTTTGAAATCATTGGTCAACAACCCTCCGGAGCCTGTGGGGAGGTGCAAGGTGATTTGACGCACCCCCTGCTCCTAGGTCCTACAGAATTCCCCATAGTTTTTACTTCGATTAACTTAAGAGTCATCTTCGCAAACATAGGTCATATGGTTTTCATAATGTTGAAGAAGAAGAGCCTCACTACTCATCTCCTCTTGACAAATCCAGCAGCTGTAATTCTCAAAGATGACCAATTGTGCATCTGGTAGATCAGTGTTTCCAGTCTCTCTCAGTGTTTGAAGGTTGTTTGTATTTGTAAAACCTATGGCTCTGCTAACATTAACGTTTTTACCTCCCGCTCTCTTCCGCTTGCAAGATTCCAAACGTTTAGACAGACTTTTGTTTTTCTGAGAACATTCACGTGACTCAGTTACAAGAGTGTGGATTCTCTCATGCTTCCTCAGGCCTCTTGCTTCCCTAAAACACTTGCTACACTGTTTACATTCATATGGTTTTTCCCCAGTGTGAACTCTTTCATGAATCCTCAGGGTTCTTGCTTCGCTAAAACACTTGCCACACTGTTTACATTCATAAGGCTTTTCCCCAGTGTGAACTCTTTCATGAATCCTTAGCGTACCCGCTCTGCTAAAACTCTTGCCACACTGTTTACATTCGTAAGGCTTTTCCCCAGTGTGAATTCCTTCATGAATCCTTAGGGTTCCTACTCGGCTAAAACACTTGCCACACTGTTTACATTCATAACGCTTTTCCCCAGTGTGAACTCTTTCATGAATCCTTAGGTGTCCTGCATTTCTAAAACACTTGCCACACTGTTTACATTCATAAGGCTTTTCCCCAGTGTGAATTCCTTCATGAATCCTTAGGGCTCCTACTTGGCTAAAACACTTGCCACACTGTTTACATTCATAAGGCTTTTCCCCAGTGTGAACTCTTTCATGAATCCTTAGGTGTCCTGCATTTCTAAAACACTTGCCACACTGTTTACATTCATAAGGCTTTTCCCCAGTGTGAATTCTTTGATGAGACCTTAGGTGTCCTGCTTGGCTAAAATACTTGCCACACTGTTTACATTCGTAAGGCTTTTCCCCAGTGTGAATTCTTTCATGACTCCTTAGGTGTCCTGCTCGGCTAAAACACTTCCCACACTGTTTACATTTGTAAGGCTTTTCCCCAGTGTGAACTCTTTCATGAATCCTTAGGTTTCCTCCTTCGCTAAAACACTTGCCACATTGTTTACATTCATAAGGCTTTTCCCCAGTGTGAATTCTTTCATGACTCCTTAGGTGTCCTGCTAGGCTAAAACACTTGCCACACTTTTTACATTCATAAGGCTTTTCCCCGGTGTGAACTTTTTCATGAATCCTTAGGTGTCCTGCTTGTCTAAAACACTTGCCACATTGTTTACATTTGTAAGCCTTTTCCCCAGTGTGAATTCCTTCATGCCTCCTTAGGTGTCCTGCTCGGCTAAAACACTTCCCACACTGTTTACATTCGTAAGACTTTTCCCTAGTGTGAACTCTTTGATGAATCTTTAAGGTTCCTGCTTGGCTAAAACACTTGCCACACTGTCTACATTCGTAAGGCTTTTCCCCAGTGTGAACTCTTTCATGGATCCTCAGGTCTCCTGCTCGGCCAAAACACTTGCCACATTGTTTACATTTATAAGGCTTTTCCCCAGTATGAACTCTTTCATGAATCCTTAGGGTTCCAGCTTGGCTAAAATACTTGCCAAATTGTTTACATTCATAAGGCTTTTCCCCAGTGTGGACTCTTTCATGCTCCCTTGGGTTTTCTGCTAGACTAAAGCACTTGCTGCACTGCAGGCACTTAAAGGACATTGAGTTTGTTCTTCTTATAACAAGTGATAGTTACAGCACCCTTTAGCAATAAAAAGAAACATTCTCAGCTACATGCACAATGATATTTTGTTTTGGTGCCCCAACTTTGTAGCCAGGGGGTGCGAGATCTGAAGGTTGTTGGGAGATACCTGCCTATGAAAAGGTGATTCTCGACCTGTCATAAACTGACTACATACCTACATGTATAACTTTACATGACCCCTTCAACATGGAGAATCCATCAACAGGGTTAATTTAATCATTTGTTGACTTTGTATTTGGATTGGAGACTTCCCTGTGGTTTGTAAAATAACATGCATTCATAAATGGTAATTAAGGCTCATCATGCAGCTTTAATACAAAAAATAGTGGAACCTGTATTACTGTTAATCCGCTATAAACTCCCTTGGGGCTTAGTTTGTTTAAAGCATGTTTAACAGAGAGTAAGGAATATTTGAGACGGAGGGTTTAAATTTAATTTAGTGAAATGCATTACCAAAAGCAAAGAAAAAAAAAGAAGAAGAAGAAGCAGACTAAAGAAACGGTTGCCTTTCACCGATCAACAGCATCATCTGGGGTAAAAAAACAGTATTCCGCATGATAATATACATGATAAAAAAATTGGTGTAAAGCAAAATGTGTGAAAAGCGTAAGAATGGGGTGGAATGTACCAGAGGTATAAAAATAAAAACTTCAGCGAGTGTCACTTTCGAAAGGCATTATGATAGTCTTAAAAACAAATTGTACACAAACTCAGTGCATTCGTCACGTTAGTTTAGGCCTGTCTCAATGTAAATCGATCTGGAAAAGAACATGCTGGTTGACAAAACCCCTCGAAAGACAAAAATAAATTCTGGTTCTGATAAACATTTTGAGAGTATAAGCTCTTTCAAACAAGAAGTCATATTAAAGCTTTCTCACACGTTAGATCCCCAGGAGCAGATAATGATCAGTTTTACACTGGATCACTTAATCTCGTACCAGGAGTTGTAAATAAAAGATCATGACATGATTTCCCAAATATGGGGTCTTACTTACATTCAAATATGGTCAAAAATTCAAATTATAGAGGGTTACACAGAATTAAGAATCTTTAGTGGAGGCAACCTCACTTCTTAGCTTGGTTGCCTCATTGGCAATAACATACATTTACAATATTGGTCATTAAGGTTTATCATGCAGCTTTAAATGTGGCAATATAAATCCTCTATAAAGCTCCGTAGGGGCTTATTTTTTAAGCATGTTTAACAGACAAGGAGGATTATTTGATATGAAGGTTACTAAATTTAATGAAATGCATTAGCGAAAAAAAAGAAGAGGAAGGGGAAGAAGCAGACTAAAGTAATGGTTCCCTACTTCCTGTTCTGGCACTGGCACAAACAAACATCAAACAAACAGCGGCCAGAAGATGATATCAATTCTGTATAAAACGAGTGGAATGCAAATTGGAAACACTCAAGCACATGAACTAAGTTGGAGGTTAAGCAGTTAAAGATCAAAAACAAATTGCAACTTCTAGCGCATGAATAAGTTATACCAGATCAGCAGTGATTTTTGTTACAAATAGTTATGGTACAGTGTACGTCCTGGACTCATCTCATCTTGTAAGAAATCATGAGTCCCAGTTCAAAACACAACAAGACCTAAAGGACTGTTCATTATTTATGGGAATGACCAGGTCAGGAAAAAACCGAATGGGCCTTGAAGATTTTTCTTTCCGTGGTGACGAGCTGTATGTTTTTTTCTTGAACAAAGAGATCGGGCTTTAAAAAAATATCAGCTTAAGCTTAAACTGTTGTAGAAATGCGACAGTTATTTGGCGAGACAACACATGGAAACTGTATTGGTATTGGGTTCGGGGATTTCATAACTGCTCTCCCTGCTGAAAAAATCAAAGCTGATAAGGAGTAATCTTAAAGAATACCAATCTGCGACTCAGAATAGGAATCATGTGTCCCTGGAAGTGCGAACGTTAAAAAAATTCTACAATTCATCAATGCCCATTACAAAATTGGTGAGCTCTTTATGGAGTACTTGTACGGTGACTGCTCTACCACGATCACTGAACATTGTTCGTTTTGTTCTAACAAAGGATGGACAAGTCCTGTGCCCATGAACAAATTCCCCAGCCTGTGCCAGATCCTGAAAATCCCACCCATTTTAAATCGGTCAATGAGACACCAACTACCACAGAAAAGGGCAACCTCGAGTGCCAGATGAATTTCAACCACGTGTAAAAATAAAGAAAATGTTTAATGCACGCATGTTATCAACGGAAGAAAAGATGCAGCAGTTTTCAAAGAATTTTGCCGTAGAGACGCACTTGATCAAGACATACATGTATATTGCTCATCTAGAAGATCTCAAACAACAAAGCGGCATTTTTAAGAGAACAAGAGGGCGCGCAGAACAAAAGCATAAATTGACATCCAAAACATTTAAAGAATATGCCTGGTGCCATCTCATGGAGTCTGGAGATTTACAAAAGTTGCTTGTGTCTGAGCTCAATAAATATCTTAAACATTACAAACTCATAAGCAGCTGCACCAAAGCTGAAAAGAGAAGGTGAATGTTGTTGCGTGTGCTTCATGGGGAGGATGGTCAATGGAAAGATATAAATGAGTCTACTGACGAGGAAGCAAAGGATGGCGGAACGGAAGACAACAGCGAAGAAATTGACAGCTCAGGGGACAATGAAATTGAGGTGGATAATGTCCTTGGAGAATTGTCAAGTGGGCCCGACTCAGAGCATGACACGACTTCTGGTGAACGGGAATGTTATAGCATCAATGAAAGTGATAAGATATGGTTTGTCTTTCAAAGCGATTCAGAGGAAGAGGATTTTTATGGTTTTGACTGAGTTTGCAAACAGCTGATGTTCTTAAAATTTGATGCAGGTCACTATACAGAATCTAATACATTAATGTAGTATAATATAGAAATTCATTCAATTTTTACATTAGTTACAAGTCTTTCCATGTCTTGCTGATGCAACAGAGACCTGGAACAAAGTATTGAATGTCCTCTCAAATAGTCTCGTGAACATGTTCTCAATACACTGTAAACACAGGTTTGTAGATACTCATTCCTTTAAAAAAATGTCGAACACTTCCAAGGAAAACTTTTACTTCAAAAGAAGTTCTGTTTGGAGAGGTAGGAAAACTTCAAACGTTCTTCCAAGTCATTGTATTTGATCCGAACATCCGAATATACACTAGTTGCTCTAGTTGTAAATAAACATTCCATGATTTTCTAAAGTTACTCTCTTCAAATCAGTGTCAAATCGAACGGCTTTGGAAAATTTGACCCCAAATGAACAGACTACGAAAAAAATAATGTGCTTTTTGGGCAAGCTTTAGAAAGAAAGAGGAAAGCTTCTATTTTTTTCCCGACCCAGTCATCCTTACAATTAATAATGAACCATCCCTAAATTGAAAATGCTTTGGCCTTTATGTAACCAGGGAGTTAATCTGAAGACAGACTCCAAACCTCTGTATTACAGTTCACTGAAATAAAAATATACTCCTTCTATCTTGAAGTACAACAAAGACTAAAGGAAATTTAATATGCATCATTAACAACAGCCACAGAAATTACACAAACAGGATATTCTAGAAAAACATCTTTATATCACTTGACCAATCTTTGTGTTCTATGGAATGCATACCATGAATTATTTTGCATCTTTGGGGATTTTTATGCTTAAGGAAAGCAGAACTCAGAGGATCAGTCAACATGAAGTGTCACAGTCTGATTTATTAATACTACCTATCCCTTATTCTTTTGGTCCAAATAATAATTAACAATTATTCCTCGAACCTGAATAGGCTCTGAGTCAATAGCCCATCAAGTCGAAGGCCATGAGAGCGAGAGGAATAATAGTTTTAGTAAAATCCAACTAGTTGGTCAAATGCTTTCACAATGTACACAAATTGCGCAGGCGTCGGCAAAGGCGGCCACACTAAAATCGTCTACGTTGCAGAGTTGTTATCGAGCATGTCAAATCCCTATAACTTCTCGGAGTTTATATTTCTGAGGATTTGATTTCGGGTGTTCACTGTGACTACATAATCAAAAAAGCCAATCGTCGCCTCTATGCACTTATGTAGAACTCTAAAGAAGTGTGGCATGCCAACATCAGAACTAATCACAGTATATTGCTCCCTTATACAATCAGTGATTGAATACGCCTCAGCTGCATTCACGAATCTGCCAAAGTGTCTGTCTGATGCATTGGAGGAAATTCAAAAGCGCGCCCTTAGGATAATTCTTCCGAATTTACATTATGACGAGGCATTGATACTAAGTGGCCTGCCGTCTTTAGAAGACCATAGGGCTGCTGCTTTTTTGGCAGAAGATTAATGTTAATTATGTGTAATTTGCGCACAATCCTGTTATCCAGCTCTTAGCTGCAAAGGGTTCTGAATAAACAAATCTATTCTATTCTATTCTAATAAGAAAGTCCTTAAGAAATCACGGCAGATAATTTTTTAACTAATGTGGAAATTGAATTGCACAACAAAGTAAACAAGACTCTTATTGAGTTCAACTATTTTCTTCAAAATTGTTTAGATACAAGTCGACTGCTATCCGTGAAGAGCAAGGAGAGACGGCTGTATTCACAGGCAAAGATAATATGTGACAATGCTCGACATCCGTGTTAAGTGTAGAACTGTCAAGGACTGGAATGTATTACCAAGCGAAATTGTTAACATTAAGTCCGCACATCGACTCACAAAAGTCTTGTTTGAGTTTTTAAGTAAATGATGAATTTTTATAATTACATAATGATTGATGCTGTGGAATTTTTATCCATTTTATCTTTTGTTGAAAATTTTTCACCGTCATTACTTTTAACTTTATTTCATTTTATTCAGTTCAGCGTCTTGCGTGATGGCAACCCTGTTGCAAGACTACAAATTTTTGAATAAAGGTGACCAAAGGTCATTTAGATGCAATAGTAAAATATGAAAAGCTAAGTTTAAAGCTTATTGAAGTCTTCAGATACAAAACAACGTAATAAGCTTGGAAATATAAAAAAAATTTAACACAGCAGATAGATATTTGTATCTGGGAAACCAAGTTCAGGTCCGTTGTTATTAGGATCTGATGGCCCCACATAGACTAGGACTCGGAATCATCTGTGTGTGTTCTCATCCGAGTAGCCAGTCGCTATCATTTGACTTTCACAACTGAATATATCCATAATGTATTGAAAACGTTCTTACCTTTAGTAACAAGACCTTGTCGCTTTGATCAAATCACACGAGGGAAAATAAAACCAAGAACTGAAGGACTCATAAATCACGTTCTGATGGCGGCCATTTTGATTTCCACATTGTGAAAGGAACCAGGGGAGAGTGGAAAAGGGCAGAGTTCAAAAACCCGTGGGGAGTGTAGCCTCCCACGCAGGCGTTTTTAGGGGAGCTCGTATTTCTTCCCTCCCCACAAATACGAGCTCCCCTAAAAACGCCTGCGTGAGAGGCTATGGGGAGTGGGGACCTTAGATGGATGATATGAACGGGTGGAATGCGTTACCAAGCGAAATTCTTAACATTAAGTCCATATTGTACAACAATTATGTCTATGATGTTTTTATCCATTTTATTTTCTAACTGCTATAACTATTTTTAACTTTGTTTTATTTTATTTAGCTACACGTCTTGCGTGATGGTACCTCTATTGCAAGACTATATTAATATCTTTTTGAATATAGGCTAAGAAATGGGATGACTTTCCTTTGAACACATTAACTTGTAGTTATCCTATCATTTTTGCACGTGTAAATCATTTCCAAATATATGAGCGGTTCATTCAAAGATTGGGGTGCCAAAATATAAGATCATGATCAGCAAGTCCAAGCGACATACCGTTGAATGGTGCCGGATCTCTTAGTTGTAGTCCTGGATCAGTACAACGAAAACTTGTACAAAATAAATCATAAACACGGCAAACTGATCCTTAAAACAAAAAATATATATATTGAATTATATTTGTCTATATATTCTTCGGTTTATTCTTTTGTTTACTTCTTCATTGCCGTTTTATAACTTTCTACAAGTGATTGGGGTGGTCATTGGGGTGGGGTGGGTTCATAACCTCCGCCCAAAGCTTGACTTCTGACATTTCCCTAGGTTTCCTGGCCTTCGACGGTAACGCATTTTCTGTACGTTCAAGGTTATGCTTTGATTCGAAAATTCAGTTGAATGCTATAGTTTATAATACTGTTTCTTACTGATTTTTCGCTGAAACGTTATTTGCATTAATAGTGTCTCCGAGTCCCTCTATTTTTCTCGCTTCCTCCCAAACCGCCCCCGCCCCCTAAGTAGTTTTGACACTCATGCAAGATGGCAGCCCGTAACGCAAAGCGCTCGATCTCGATGATCTTACGGAAAAATAGAGGACTATGAACAGTCTACAATTAGAACGGTCTTGACGCGAATTTAGAATATCTTTAAAGTCACACAAACCAGTCAGCAAAAACATACAGCCCTAAAAATGATAACTTTTGCCTTTTAATGCGTTCATGGACGTGGCAGACATTCCATTTTCGCGGGAAAAATTGTCTTAAACTGTGTCTACAAATAAACCGGTCAGTAAAAACGCCGTGACATAGGACTAGTATGGGGTTTGCACGTTCCGGGTTACGGGCTCCTACCTACAATCAAGCTCTTATGTTTGGGCGAACGAAGGGAGTCGCGAGCGGCCATCCCCCCGATTTCGCATCTCCTCTCGGGTGCCTCACGCGCGTCTTCTTTTCAGGATATCCCCAAATGAGCTTGCTCGCAGGCTAATCGGCAATCTCTTAAATGAATCGCTTACATGCACTCAAAGCCGGTAATGATATTGATCTTAAAAATTTACGAGGCTATAAAATGTACAACCTATACTTTCTATCAGTACTTTTCATTATAAAATGCAGCAAAAAAGTCAGTTACTTAGCGAGCAGTTCAGTTCTACACTACTACTTGCAGTACCCTGCGAAGCAGGTGGTTGTTCGGTGTGCTTTTCGTTCCTGGTTGAGGTACAACGGCTCGAAAGATCTGAGGTCAGAGATGTGGGAGGAGCCAGGAGGTTATTCTAAACAATTACCCTCAGCCACGCCCGTAGCCAGGTCTTTTTTCAGTGAGAGTGGGTTCGAACGAGAAGACAGACCAAAACGACTGCACTTGTTTCTTGGAGGGGAGGGGGCGTTGGGACAATTAGATTTTCTGAAAGTACATTGCGAGCGTTTTGAGGGCCAGCAGTGTTAAGAAAAATCGAAACGTGGACAATTGGCAAAATATTGAACCTTCAAAATTGATTATATGGCAAATAGACAACTTTGTGTACGTATTTTGATAATGGCATCACAATTTCAAAAGTAAAATAGAAAGAAAGTTGTAAATCTGATTATTCACAAAGTTTGCTGCTGATCATAATGATCTTTCAGTAGTGTTCCAAGTTGGGGGCTTCTTCTTAGCAAACAGATGAACGATGCAGAAAAAAGTATGTTAGAAAGTACCCGGGGGGTGGGGGGGGGGAAACCCCTTATATAAGCCATATAGCTATGTGCCGCCCCAAAGGGTATGGCTTTTGGACCTTTTTGCTCTGAAAACGGGTGTAAATTTTTCTCTGGAATCGAGTATGGTTTTCGAGCGAACAATGGGAGCGTATGAACGTATTTTTCGTATCAATTTCAAATGAAAAAGAAAGAAATAGAAATATACGAATTCGAAAAGCATTTGAATAAATTTTTGGTTTATGCTCTGATCTATGAACCATGACATAATTTCTGCCTAAAAGCAAGGTCTGAAAACGGGTATGGATTTTACAGGTCTGGTCTGAAAACGGGTGTCAAAATGACCCTTTTGGTCTGAAAGAGGGTCAGGATTTAGAGAACTGGGCACAACAACAAGAATTCCTAAGACTACCCCCCCAACCCAGGGATAGTACATATAAGTTAGATCTCTCTAGTTACGTGACACTAAACAGATGAGATGGGCCCCAAGAATTCGCGTGCGAGTCAGGGGACAAAAGGTACCATGGCTGACACGCGAGGTGAAACAACTAATCATGAGAGATCACGTTCATAATCTGGCATTGAGGGCAAACAAGGAACTTCATTGGAGCTCTTACAAGAGCAATGTCGTGACTTTGAAGCTCAGAAAAAAAAAAAAGTCAAACAAGTTCTAGCGGAGAAGCTCAACCTTGAAGAAGCGCTCCACATCGAACGTGCTCATCGTGTTGGTAGGGTTGCTTCTGGCCCTAGAAGACGCCCTCGCACAATTGTGTGCAAACTTCGAGACTTTAAGCAAAAGGAGCAAATATTGAAGGCGACAAGAAGAATTAAACCTGTCGGTTTATACGTAAATGAAGATCTTGCTAAGGAGACCCTTGATAAGCGTGAAGAGCAGAGACCCAAGCTGGAGGAAGCAAAGCGGAATGGAAAAATAGCGTACTTTGTGTTGGACAAATTGATTGTAAAGGACAGACGTGGTTAAATCAGATAAGTGGTTAAATTAGATAAGTTTATTACAGTGACACAATACTCGCTATCAGATGTACTGCCCTTTAATCATTTAGATGATTCTAGCTTTTCTCTGGCGCTATATGAACTACAGAATGGTCCTGTTCACTTTGATCCCGATAGATTTTCTAGCTTACGTTACAATCCAATTTTTTCAAACTCAAACGCTTCTTTGACACAGTCCGGCAGTCTTGATCCTGACATTAATTTTCATGCAGTTGAGACACCCTGCGACTATTTTATTGAAAATCAATTTAACGAAATGCTCAGACGCGAAAATTATTCTGATGCCGATTTCTCTTTCCTACATCTTAATATTCGTAGTCTTCCTCATAATTTAGTAAAGCTGACTGACTATCTATCATGCTTAAACATAAAATTTTCTGTAATCGGAATTTCTGAGACCTGGCTAAACGATTCTGCTCATTCGGTCGATATTAATGGTTTCAAATTTCTTCACAAGTTAGGCAAAATAGAACTGGAGGTGGGGTAGGGCTTTATATTTCAAACGATCTAGAGTTCAAACTTCGAGAAGATTTGTCCCTCCATAATGTTGATACTGTAGAATCACTGTTCGTTGAATTAATAAGACCTCGAGAAAAAAATATAATTGTTGGTATTGTTTACAGACCGCCAAATCATAGACTCGACGATTTCTTGTCTACAAACAATGAGTTGTTAGGTAATATCTCTAGAGAAAACAAAATATGCTTCCTAATGGGGGACTTTAATATTAATTTAATTAACTACCAAAATCATCACCTCACAGGCCAATTCCTAGATGGAATGTACTCTAATATGTTTTTTCCTTTGATTACGCGTCCTCGAGAATTACTTCACATACTGCTACGTTAATAGATAATATTTTTTGCGAACAACTTTTTGAACGTTCGAGAAGCGGCTTATTATTTACTGACATTTCAGATCATCTACCCGTCTTCTCAATTCATTCAGATAACGTTAACACGTCGGTAAATCGATGTCGACAAGACCCCTTCTTTATTAGAGATAAGAATCCGAATAATATTCCTACTTTTGTTGAAAAACTAGAAGCTGTTGATTGGTCTTCGATTAAAACTTGTGATGAGCCAGATATTGCGTACAAACGCTTTCATGAAATGTATACAAAGATTTATAACGATTGCTTCCCTCTCAAGAAGGCGACTAGAAAGCAGAGGCGCTTTAAAAACCGTGGTTAACGAAAGCTCTTCTTAAATCAATTAAAACAAAGAATAAACTTTACAAAAAATATCTTCAAGTTCCAACAGTCGACAATTGTTCACTCTACAAAAGATACAAGAACAAATTGAATCACACCTTGCGTTTGGCTAAGCGTCGGTATTATGAAAAGAAATTGGAAGATGCTAAATCAAATACACATGCGACCTGGAAAATTTTAAACGAAGTCTTAAATAGAAAAAAGTCGAGGCCTCAATTAAATACAATATTTAAGTCAGACGGTCAGGAGATTTCTGATCCAGTGGAAGTAGCAGATAGGTTTTGCAGCTACTTCTCTAGTATTGGTCCCAACCTCGCAAAGAAGATACAGCCTCCTCCTTGTTCACATAAAGATTTTGTATCTGGATCATTTCGAGAATCAATCTTTTTTAGCCCAACAACAGAGGATGAAATTATTACCATTGCTCAATCTTTTGCTTCCGGGAAAGCGGCTGGATATGATAATATTCCAATGTCTATAATTAAGGAATCCATTCAAATCATTTCGGGACCTCTGGCTCACATTATGAATTTATCGATCGCTCATGGCATTGTACCAGATCAAATGAAAATAGCTCGTGTGGTACCTCTGTTTAAAGCTGATGACCAGTCACTATTCACTAACTATAGGCCTGTCTCGGTTCTACCAAGCTTTTCAAAATTTCTAGAGAGAATCATCTATAATCGTTTGTATGATTATTTAACTAATTTACATATTCTCTGTGATAACCAGTTCGGCTTCAGGAAAAACCACTCTACGACGCTTGCCTTGATTGATTTGCATGAAAAAATTTCATCTGCTATTGATCGTGGTGAATTAGCGGTTGGTGTCTTTTAGATCTCTCGAAAGCTTTCGATACAGTCAATCATTCCATCTTATTTGATAAACTTGAACACTATGGTATACGTGGCTTGGCTCTGAAATGGATTAAGAACTATTTTTCCAACAGACTTCAATTTGTAGAATACAATGGTTATGTTTCGTATCGTGCTAATATCATGTGTGGCGTTCCCCAAGGTTCAATACTAGGGCCTTTGTTTTTTCTACTCTACATCAACGATATAATCAACACGTCAACAATATTACAACTGATACTATTTGCCGATGATACAAACGTATTTGTGTCTCACAAGGATAAAGACTGCCTTACTAATATACTGAACGCTGAACTAAATAAGTTGTCAATATGGTTTAGAGCTAACAGGCTTTCATTAAACTTGAAAAAAACCAAATTCATTGCATTTAAACCATCCCAAAAGCGTACAAATCAAACTATTCAACTTTTAATTAATAGTCAAAAAAATTGATCAAGTAAAAGAAACAGTTTTCCTGGGAGTAATCATGGACGAAAATTTAAATTGGAAATCTGAAATCTCACATGTCGCCAATAAAGTTTCTAAATGCACAGGAATTAT
The DNA here is from genome assembly GCA_942486035.1 of Porites lobata. Classification (NCBI taxonomy): domain Eukaryota; kingdom Metazoa; phylum Cnidaria; class Anthozoa; order Scleractinia; family Poritidae; genus Porites; species Porites lobata. The sequence goes on from CALNXK010000291.1 coordinate 419,546, forward strand.
TCGTAAATCCAGTTTCTATTTATCCACGAAAAAAAACGAACACTATTTTTTCTCTAGTCTATCCATACCTTTTTACTGCAACTTAGTTTGGGCCTCTACTTACAGAACTAACCTTATTCGTCTTGAGATTTTACAGAAACGAGTGATCAGAACTATAGCTAAAACCACTTTCGATGCACATACTGATCCAATCTTTCAAAATCTTGGTATCTTAAAATTTCATGATATATACTTAATACAACTAGGCTTATTCATGTACTCCTATCAAAACCATACTCTACCTTTAAAATTTCATTGTAAATTTACCTTACAAAGTCAAGTTCATTCGTATAATACAAGAAACTCGTGTAAATTTCGTCTGCCTTTCTGTCGTACTCGAACCAAGCAATTTTCCGTTTTTTATCAAGGACCTAAATTTTACAACACCTTAAACAACAACATCATCAACGCTTCCTCACCTTTCTCCTTTAAAAGAGCACTTAAGGCATTTATTTGTAATAATTATTAGTATACTTCAACAAAAATCTTGGGAAAAAGCCTTTTAATATTCAACATTTGTACATGTAAACTTCCGTAATATTGATTAGTTTAATTTTTCACCTGATATTATACTGTACCCGTCGCCGTAATTTTTATGCCATCTTCGAAAAATTGTAATTGAGGAGGCCTAATTAACATAAGCTCTATAGTTTCTTTTAGGCCTCCTCGCCATCTCTTCCTACATTTTTTTTTTCTTTTAGCATCTTTAAGTAATGTAATTGTGTGGCAAATAAATAAAAATACCTAAATACCTAAAAGAGAAACAACGATATTTCAATGAACAGCTCCAGGAGACAAAAGGAGATTCCCGTGGGACCTGGAAAAACCTAAAACAACTACTTGGAAATTGCTCAAAGAGTAGCGGCGCTGCTGCTCGTACGGCAAATGAAGCGAAAGAGAAGTGTAACATTTTTAATCGCTTCTTTGTCTCTTGTGTGGAAGATTTAAGGTCGACCCATCGATCAAGCGCGCGATCATTTTTCAAATGGTTGCCTCAGATTGATCGTCCAAGAAAATTTAAACTACGAAAGATCACTGTATCGGAGGTTCGTAAGGCTCTTAAAGAATTAAAATCGAAGAAAGCTACAGGTGTTGATGGTATTCCATCTCGTCTACTTAAAAACGGATCAGACGCCCTGGCTTCTCCACTGTCCGTCATTTTTAATTTAACTATCCAACAAAACGTTATCCCTGCGGAATGGAAAAAAGCGAAGGTGATCCCTCTGCACAAATCAGGTACAAAAGATGACCCAAGAAATTACCGCCCCATATCCGTATTACCAGTGGTATACAAAGTCCTAGAACGTTTAATCCACAAGCAACTTGCAAGTTATTTCGACGATCATAACTTGCTCTGTAAATCAAAATCCGGTTTAGAAGAATGCACTCAACTGAGACGGCTGTAACCTATTTCGCCGACGAGATCCTCGTGAATATGGATAAGGGCTTAGTCACTGGTTCTGTGTTTATTGGCCTGGCAAAGGCTTTCGACACAGTTGACCATGACATTTTGCTTAGCAAATTAGAGTATTACGGTGTATGCGATGAAAGCCTTCCATGGTTTAAGAACTACTTCACGGGAAGAAAGCAGTTCGTGCACATTGATTCTCAGTCATCTGAAGAGCTTGCCATAACTTCTGGAGTGCCGCAGGGGTCCATCCTCGGACCCCTGTTATTCATTGTCTACATTAATGACCTACCACGTTGTGTCAAACACTGTTCAAATGACCGTGTGAAGGGTGGAGGAGGTCTGATGGCATACTTTTCATCTGTACTTCCATCAAAGCGTCTAAAGCAACTAAGGGTGTTCAAAACAATTGAGGTTCTACCAATCCAATCTAAATTCGGCGGTAAGGATGTTATCGTGATGGGCATCTATAGATCTCCGGAAGTGAATGGGAAGAACTACTATGAAGCTCTGGAAAAGGAATTACATGAAATCTGTTCTTGGATATCTCTTCAGAGACAGTTCTTCATTATTATGGGAGATTTGAATCTCAATAAGCTCAGACCAGGAGAAAAGGAAGGAAAAATTTTGTGTGATCTTGAGTAAGTGTATGGCCTGGAATGTCTGATCAAAGAACCTACGAGGATCACAGAGAATAGTTCCACTCTGCTAGATGTTATTCTAACAAACCAACCAGATTTTTTTCGAGAAAGAGGTGTGTACAACCCAGAGATTAGTGATCATCATATGGTCTATGCGTCGCTCAAGGAGAGAGCAGTGCAACACAAGACCAGAATTCTGAGGGTGCGTAGCTATAAGAACTTTAATGAAGAGAAGTTCAAAGAAGATCTGAAAATGGCCCCTTGGCAGGTGGGTGAGAGTTTCGAATCCGTTGATGAACAGTACGAGTATTGGGAAGCATTACTAAATAAGATCGTTGATGATCATGTACCTACTAGGGACATGAAAGTGAGGGCACCTAATGTACCATACATGACCAGAGAGTGGAAAAATGCAATTACAGCTAAAAGACGCTTCTCAAAAAAATTCAGTAAACATCCCACACCAGAGAATTTTGAATTGAAGAGGAAGTGGCGCAATGAGGCCACCAAGGAAAGAAGAAAAGCAATCAGGCAGTATTGGAAAAAAGTATAAGATAATGTCAAGTCTGATCCAAGAAAGTTCTACAGAACGTTTAGACCATTCACTGACTTCAAGAACAAACAGGGAAACAGCGGTAATATCTGCTTGAAAGTTAATGATGTGTTGGAAGGGGATCAAACCAAAGTAGCTAACCACTTTGCTAATTTTTTCTCCACAGTGGCTGATGGAATTGGAGGAGACCACGTAAATGACTGTGCGGAAAGTGATTTCATGAATCACAACTCTCTTCTCAATATATCGACTTATCTCAACAAGAGAGATCTACAAGTAAACCACTTTGAATTTAACGAAATTGCCTGTGAAGAATTACGAAAAGTCATGAACGACCTAAACCCCAATAAGTCAAGGGGATATGACGGGATGGACCCTAAGATCCTTAAGGTAGGCGCCACTGAGTTAGCTCCATCTCTAACTGTGATTTTTAACCAATTGATTAGAAATGGAGAATGGATAGCAAAGCTTAAGCGTGGAGAATGGATACCGGTACATAAGAAGGATGACAAATAAAGGGATATAAACTATAGACCTATCACGGTGCTGCCATGCGTGAATAGAGTCTATGAAGTATTGCTGGGCCAACAAGTCAGTAAGTTTATGGAAGACAGACTCAGTGATGCTATCACTGCCTATCGTGCAAAGAATAGCTGTGAGACCACGCTGATTAGGCTGACCGAAACATGGAGAGCAGAACTAGACAGCAAGAAAATTGTCGGTATATTGTCATCGGATATGGGCAAGGCTTTTGACTCTCTGAGCCCTCAGTTGCTCATAAATAAACTGCAAGCCTACAATTTCTCCGATAAAGCCATACAGCTCATACGATCATATTTTCAGGGAAGAAAGAACAGAGTAAGGATAGGTTCTGTAACAAGTGACTGGGTTGTGGTGAAGAGAGGATGTCCACAGGGAAGTACGTTTGGACCACTCATATGGAATATTTTCCAAAACGATATGCCTAACATAATATCAGATGCCAATGTCTCGATGTATGCGGATGACCATCAGGTCTTTGTAGCAAATGAAACAACCAAAAGCGTGGAGAAGATACTGGTGGACAATGGAGAGAGGATGACTAAATGGTATCAAGATAATCTTTTAAAAGTCAATTGCGATAAATATCAAGCTATGGTTTTGGGAAATCCAAAAGGAGAAAGGAACGTTGATCTGGATATATGTGGCGAAAAAGTCGAACAGTCACAATCCATCAAGATCCTAGGTGTAAACCTAGATGAAAACCTAAACTTTAGAGATGATATACGTAGTGTGTGTAAGAAAGTTGGCGGGATGATCGGAATATTAAGAAGGCTTAAAAATCTTGCCAGTAAATGCCAAGTTACTTTTGTACAAATCAGCTATTATGCCACACCTTACTTATTGCCACCTAGTGTGGCATTTTTGCACGGTATCTGATAGTCGTAAATTGGAGCGTCTACAAGAAAGAGCCTTAAGATTAGTGTATAATACTACTACCGAAAGTTATGACACCTTGCTGAAAAGAGCTAAGTTAACTACTTTACAAAATAGGAGGTTGCAGGATATACTCATTTTGATGTTTAAAGTAAAAAACAAATTAACAGTGAACCAAATTGCGGATATTTTTAATATCAACGAGGAGAATATTAATAGTAAGAGATATAACCTAAGAAATGCAGATTTTGTCTTACCTCGGTTTAAAACTGTTACTTATGGAAAACATTCTCTCAGATTTCTCGGACCACAATTATGGTCAAAACTAAGCAAGGAGGAGAGAAATATTGCAACTTTGGCAACTTTTAGGACAATTATACGTAAGAAGGATGTAACATCGTTTCTTAAGGGATGTGGGAGTGAACGCCGCTTATGCTTAGATTAAGAGGACGTACGCATATTTACTTATTCATTTTAGTGTCCGAGCTAATATATGCATTTAGTTTTTATATTGTAAATGTTCGAACTTAGCTTCAAAGTGTTAAAAAGTAAATTTAGAACTTAGTTTTTAAAGTGTAAAAGAGCACTTAGCTTGAATAGTGTCAATTTCCGGCCTTTATAGTACTTAATTAGTTTCTATTAATGATGTAATTTAGTTTTAAAGGTGTCCCCAATTAGTGCCAATAGGCACTAGAACGACAAGACACTTTAATAAAGGTTATGTATGTATGTATGTATGTTCTGTAAATATGTACGCTGACGACACAGTTTTATATCTTGCTGGTCCAACTGTTCACAATGTAATTTTTTACATTAACCAAGATCTTCGGTGTTTGTCTGAATGGCTAGAAGACAATAATCTTGTTCTCAATGTTTCAAAAACTAAGTATCATCTCAAAGGCATAAAGAGCGCGATTGCATTTTAAATCTTAATCTTCTCGGAAAGTAGGTATTTAAAAGTAGTTTCGCAAGATATGGAGGCGTGGTGTTCGACAACTTTATGACTTGGAAGGCTCACGCGGACTATGTGTGTAAAAAGGTGGCGTCGAGAGTTAGTATCCTAGGCCGTGTTAGAAGTTTCGTCACAAAAGAGGCAGCAACACTTGTTCACAACGTTTTAATTCTTCCATTATTTGATTACTGTGACATTGCCTGGAGTAACCTTCTACAGCAAGATATAGATCGACTACAGCGCCTACAGAATAGATCTGCACGGATTATCACACGTTGCTCTCGTTCATCTGAAGCAACAGAGCAGCTGCACTGGCCGACTCTTTCCAGCAGACGCTCTTACCACAAGGCTAAACTCGTTTTTCTCTGTCTTCACTCATTAGTTCCTAGTTACTTTTCATTATATTTTACTAGATTTTCGAACATTCACAATTATTCCACAAGGCAAAGTATGAGGCTATCCCTACCAAACGTTAAACAAAATTTTGGGAAAAGGACCTTTCTTTTTATTGGCGCAAAATTTTTTAACAATCTCCCTTTAAACATTGTGAAGAGTGAAAACATTCAAACGTTCTGCCGCCGAGCAAGACATTTCGTTTTATCATAACTTTGATATTTTGTTACTATTTTAGGCTTTAAATGTGATTTTGCATTGTATTTTTAGGCTTTTTAATGTAGTTCTTAAATTCTAGTATTGTATTTTTATTAGGCTTTTTAAATGTAATAGTTCATGAAAATTCTTGATGTAAATTAATTTTTTTAAGATACAGGGCCCCTATGGAGACCAGCCTTAGAGCTGAATGGGCTACCCTGTGTAAATAAAGTTTTACTTTACTTTACTTTACTTTACTCCCGCTAGGACGTGCGTGTCCAAATGCCCAGCAATCTCTAACTTGTAAATTTACCCTCAAGATTTTTAAATGAAAAAAACTCGGTTCCTATATCATTCTGCAGCCCAAATCTTGACGGATGGCACTTTCAGTTTCTTTTCGAGGCAGTTTTAAAACAGAGTTATTCATGGGTTGAAAAAATCTGGCAGTGGTCTCTCTTCTTGCCTTCTTCGGTCAATTCTCTGGCGAACTATGTTAAGAGCTGCTCAACTGTCGCAAAAAATTCAGAACGATTTTGCAATTACATGCACAATGTAGGCAAAGTATCACTAATTCACTTTGTTTGAAATCATTGGTCAACAACCCTCCGGTGCCCGTGGGGAAGTGCAAGGTAATTTGATGCACCCCCTCCTCCTAGGGCCTACAGAATTCCCCATAGTTTTTACTTTGATTAACTTAAGAGTCATCTTCACAAACATAGGTCATATGGTTTTCATAATGTTGAAGAAGAAGAGCCTCACTACTCATCTCCTCTTGACAAATCCAGCAGCTGTAATTCTCAAAGATGACCAATTGTGTATCTGATACATCAGCGTTTCCAGTCTTCCTCTGTGTTTGAAGGTTGTTTCTAAAACCTATGGCTCTAACAATAACGTTTTTACCTCTCGCTCTCTTCCGCTTGAAAGATTCCAAACGTTTAGAAACACTTTTGTTTTTCCGGGAACATTTACGTGACTCAACAAGGGTCTGGATTCTCTCATGCTTCCCCAGGCTTCCTGCTTCACAGAAACACTTACCACACTGTTTACATTCGTAAGGCTTTTCCCCAGTGTGAACTCTTTCATGAATCCTTAGGGTTCCTGCTTGGCTAAAACACTTGCCACACTGTTTACATTCATAAGGCTTTTCCCCGGAATCCTTAGGTATCCTGCTTGGCTAAAACACTTGCCACACTGTTTACATTCATAAGGCTTTTCCAAAGTGTGAACTCTTTCGTGAATCTTCAGGTGTGCTGCATTTCTAAAACACTTGCCACACTGTTTACATTCGTAAGGCTTTTCCCCAGTGTGAACTCTTTCATGCATCCTTAGGTTTCCTGCTAGACTAAAACACTTGCCACACTGTCTACATTCGTAAGGCTTTTCCCCAGTGTGAACTCTTTCATGCATCCTTAGGGTTCCTGCTTGGCTAAAACACTTGCCACACTGTTTACATTTGTACAGCTTTTCCCCAGTGTGAATTCTTTCATGCATCCCTAGGGTTCCTGCTTGGCTAAAACACTTGCCACACTGTTTACATTCATAAGACTTTTCCCCAGTGTGAACTCTTTGATGAAGCTTTAGGGTTCCTGCTTGGCTAAAACTCTTGCCACACTGTTTACATTTGTAAGGCTTTTCCCCAGTATGAACTCTTTCATGAATTCTTAGGTTTCCTGCTAGACTAAAGCACTTGCGGCACTGCAGGCACTCAAAGGACATTGGGTTTGTTCTTCTTCTCACGTGTTATAGTTATGGTACCCTTTGGCAGGAAAAAGAAATATTCTCAGGTAAATGCACAATGATGTTATGTTTTGGTGCCCCAACTTTGTAGCTAGGGGGTGCGAGATCTGAAGATTGCGAGGGAGAATTAGAAAAAAAATTAGAAAACTTTAAAGATGCCTGCCTATGAAAAAGTGGTTCTAGAGCTTTTATAAACTGACTACATACCTACATGTACAACTTTCCATGACCCCTTCAACATGGAGAATCCATCAGTAGGGTTAATTTTATCATTATTTTGTTGACTTTGTATTTGATATGTGGTTTGTAAAATAACACGCATTTATAAATGGTAATTAAGGCTCATCATGCAGCTGTAATACAGAAAATAGTGGAACCTGTATTACTGTAAATCCTTTATAATGCTTTCTAGGGGCTTATTTTTTAAGCATGTTTACCAGAGAGTAAGGATTATTTCAGAGGGAGGGTTATTTCATTTAGTGAGATGCATCACCAAAAGCAAAGAAAAAAAGTAGAGGAAGAAGCATACTAAAGAAACGGTTGCCTTTCGCCGATCAACAGCATCGTCTGGGGTGAGAAAACAGTATTCCACATAGTAATATACATGATGAAAAAAGTGGTGTAAAGCAAAATGTGACAAAAGCGAAAAAATGGGGCGCAATGACCGGAAACCGCGCTAGAAAAGTCTCTGGCACACAGGCTAACCAGAGGTATAAAAATAAAAACTTCAGCTAGTGTCACTCTCAAAAGGCATAATGATAGTCTTTAAAACAAAATGTCCACAAACTCATTGCAATCCTCACGTTAGTTTAGGCCTGTCTAAATGTAAATTGAGCAGCAAAAGAACATGCTGGTTGACAAAATGGCCACAAACGTGTTGCAATCCTCACGGAAGGTGAGGGGCCGTGAGGACTAGCTCAATGTAAATCGAACTGCGAAGAACACGCTGGTTATGATAAAAGTTTTGGCAGTATAAACCTATTCATTGAACAGCTACTGCTTCAAATTCAATTTACAAGGAAAAGAGAACACTGAAAACTAGCTGCAAGGAAAGAGCTGGCTCCAACAAAAATTTGAGCTTACAACCCTATTCTTTGATCAGCTGTTTCTTTAAACATAAATTATAAAGCAAAACGGAGCACTAATAGCTCTTTCAAACAAGAAATCGTATTAAAGCTTTCTCACCCGTTAGATCCTCAGGAACAGATAATGATCAGTTTTACACTGGATCACTTTATCTCGGGCCAGGAGTTGCAACTAAAAGACCATGGCGTGATTGCCCAAATATGGGGTCTTACTTACATTCAAATAATTTTATGGTCAAAATTCAAATTATATAAGGTTACACAGAATTATGAATCTTCAACGGAGGCAACCTCGCTTCTTAGCTTGGTTGTCTCGTTGGCAGTAACATAGTTTTACAATTATTATATTGGTCATTAAGGTTTATCATGCAGCTTTCCTACAAACAATATAGTGGAACCTGTATTACTATAAATCCTCTATAAAACTCCCTGGGTGCTTATTTTTTAAGCATGTTTAACAGAGAGTGAGGATTATTTGATAGGAAGGTTACTTACTTTAGTGAAATGCATTACCAAAAGCAAAGAAAAGGGAGAGGAAGAAGCAGACTAAAGTAATGGTTCCCTACTTCCTGTTCTGAAACTGGAACAAACAAACATCAAACAAACAGCTGCCAGAAGATGATATCAAAAAATTAATTCTGTATAAAACAAGTGGAATGCAAATTGGAAACACTCAAGCACATAAACTTGGAGGTTATGCAGTTGAAGATTAAAAAGAAATCGCGACTTCTAGCACATGAATAAGTTATACCAGAACAGCAGTGATTTTGTTACAAATAGTTATGGTACAGTGCACGTCCTGGGACAAGTGGGAAATCATGAGTCCCAGTTCAAAACACAATGAGATCTAAGGGACGGTTCATTATTTATGGGAATGACCGGGTCAGGAAAAAACCGAACGGGCCTTGAAGATTTTTCTTTCTGTGGTGACGAGCTTTGTGTTTTTTTCTTGAACAAAGAGATCGGGCTCTAAAAAAATATGAACTTAGGCTAAAACTGTGGTAGAAATGCGACAGTTATTTGGTGAGTCAACACATGGAAACTGTATTGGTATTGAAATACACCCAATAAATTGTGGTACAGGGAGAGAGTAGATGACGCGCCGGTGTTAGAGGATTTCATAACTGCTCTCCCCGCTGGAAAAAATGAAGCTGAGGAGGAGTAATCTTGAGGAATACCAATCTGCGAATCAGAATAGGAAATCATGGGTCCCTGGAAGTGCGAACATTAAAAAAATTCTACAATTCATCAATGCCCATTACAAAATTAATGATCTCTTTATGGTGTACTTCTATGATGACTACTCTACCATGATCACTGAACGTTGTTCGTTTCATTCTTACTTCTAACAAAGGATGGACAAGCCCTGTGCCCATGAAACATATTCCCCAGCCTGTGCCAGATCCTGAAAATCCCACCCATTTTAAATTGGTCAATGAGACACCAACTACCACAGAAAAGGGCAACCTCGAGTGCCAGATGATTTTCAACCACATGTAAACGTAAAGAAAATGAAAAGTAGGTTGAGTTTGATCGTCCGGGTGAACATAGTCCTGAATAGGACTGTTGTTGACAGTGACTGACGTTTCGACAACCTGTACGGTAGTCATCTTCAGAGTCAAAGTGAGTTGTATCATGTCAGTTGATGGTATTATACTCCGGTTATTGATCTGATTGGTCAATTACGTCGCAATGTTATTGGTCGTGTGTCAGTTAAGCCGTGATGTTATTGGCTATGAAGACTTATAATCAGTAATTGGTGCGTTTCGATCCGTCTATTGTCACAGTTAAACAGTCGTCTATTGTTAGTCAAATTGTCAGTTCTCCAGTCCTTCTCTCGTAGTTAGTTTTGCTTGATCTCGTCAATAAGTCGCTTGTACGGGGCTGGTAACTGTTGGCTACGATTCAGTGGCCTTTGTTCTAAGTTAGCAAACCAGGGCCCAGTTGTTCGAAGGCCGATTTTTGGTTTCTTTTCCTTGTGTTCAAAAGCATTTTCTCGGATAATTTTCTCTGTTATTTTTAGAGCTTCCAATCATCAACTAGTAGACAAAAAGAATTAAAACTGAAATGCTTTTTAAGCTTTCAAATCTGAATTCAAATCTCGCACTAACCCTGGGTTAACCCAGCTTTGAACAACTCGGCTCAGCTTTCTAAAGTAAGACGTTGATAGTAGTCTGTACAATACGTTATACAAGTCCCAGAGTCCCAGTCAATTTGATGTTTTTTATCCATTTTATCTTTTGTAGACATTTTTTTACCATCATTACTTTTAACTTTATTTCATTTTTTTTAGTTAGGCGTCTTGCGTTATTACATGCAATAGGCCATTTTACAGTTATGGACGGTAGCGAGGCTGAGGGTGACCTTGTTTTGATACAAACCTTCCTGCTTTATTATGAAAATCAAGTTATTCTTATGCTTACTAGTATTTCTCAAGAACAATTACCATAACAAAGCAAAGAAGGTTTGTATCAAAACAAGGTCACCCTCACCCTCGCTTTCATCCATAACTGTAAAATGGCCTATAGTAAAATAATCATGAAAAGATAAGTTTAAAGCTAATTGAAGCCTTCAGATACCAAACAACGTAATATGCTTGGAAACATAAAAAAAAAAAATTAAAAGAAGCAGATAGATATTTGTATCTGGGAAACCAAGTTCAGGTCCGTTGTTATTAGGATCTGATGGCCCCATATCGAGCCCGAAAGTAGTATGACTCGGAATCATCTGTGTACTGTGTGTTCTCATCCGAGTAGCTAGCTGCTGTCATTTGACTTTCACAACTGAATATATCCATAATGTATTGAAAACTTTCTTACCTTTAGTAATAAGACCTTGTCGCTTTGATCAAATCACAAGAGGGAAGATAAAACCAAGAACTGAAGGATTCATAAATCACGTTCTGATGGCTGCCATTTTGATTTTCACATCGTGGAAGGAACCATGGCAAAGTGCAAAAACCCGTGAGGAGTGGGGACCTAAGCTAGATGATATGAACTTAGTGTGGGCACGGGTGACGGGTTTTTTTTTGTTTGTTTGTTTGTCTAAGTGGAATGCGTTACCAAGCGAAATTGTTAACATTAAGTCCGCAGATCGATTCAAAAAACTCTTATTTGAGCATTTTAGTCAATGATGAATTTTATTATTGTACAATATAATTAATGCTATGATATTTTTCTCCATTTTGTTATTGCTATCATTATTTTAAACTGTATTTCATATTATTTAGCTAGACGTCTTGGCACCAATATTAGCTAATATTGCAAGACTATAATTTTTTGAATAGAGGCTAAGCAATTGGATGACTTTACTTTCAACACTTTTACTTTTAGTTATCCTATCTTTTTTGCACGCGTAAATCACTCCAAATATATTCAATGTTCATACAAAGATTGCGGTGCCAAAATATAAAATATCAGCAAGTACAAGCGACAAACCGTTGAATGGTGCCGGATCTCTTAGTTGTAGACCTGGATCAGTACAATGAAAACTTGTACCAAATCATAAACAAACTGATCCTTAAAACAGAAAATATACATATTGAAATATATTTGTCTACCGTAAATCCTCTATTAAGCCCCCCGGGGGCTTATTTTCTTCAAGCACTTTTGAGGTGGGGAGGGCTTAATAGAGAGGGGGGCTTAAAAGAGAGGTGTGGGGGGGGGGGCTTATTTGAGGCGAAACGCATCAACGGGAGCAAGGTTTCTCGAGGACGGACTTGTGGTTCCCGGGTGTTATAGTGCCTTTTCTATCAATAAGAAAATGGTAACAATTCTCCACAGAGCGTAGAGTTGACAACCTCGTCCCCAGGGCGCTTTTCCCTTGTAAAGATGAAAAAGTTAAGCACACAAGGTTGGGATCATGTGGGCGAAGACCGAAAACAATATGAATTTCTAGCCTGAATAAAGCATAACTGATCAGTCCACGTTAATTGTTGTTTGTAATTTTAGTTATTTGCAATTATAGTTGATATACTATTTACTGTATAAGTTTCCAAGTTAAATAGACTGTTCACAGTCCCCTATTTTTTCGTGAGATCGTTTAGACACACCCAATTGCAAAGACGTTGTCATAGAAAAATGAAAAAAGGAAAAAGTCAAATAGGAATTAATTCGGCTAACTTAGCCACATTCTCATGGTGGATCTATTTGCAGCAGTTACATTTCCCCGCTGGAATTTTCAGATTTATTGTCTTTCATCTTTAAAACAATAGCAAACTCCAACAGGCAAATACGACGTCCATGTGCGGCTGCTGCAAATGAATTCATTAGGCTTATTAGCCTAATTAATTCCTATTTGGCTTTTTCCTTTTTTCTTTTCTCGAAGACAACGTTATTGCAATTAGGTGTATACCGCGTCTTACCGTCATTTTCAAATGTACCGAGGGGGTGGGCGTCGGGGATTATAGCTCAGGGGGGCGGGAGGGGGCGAGAAAAATAGAGGGACTGTAATAACATCACTGCGTTGTCAACGGGTTTAGTTTAAGCTGCCGACATTGACAAGTCGACGTTTCCATAAAACGTACGATTTCATACCATAAGGCACATCTTGCGCGAACACACGAAGGATTTTGGTATTTTGAGTAATAGGAAAATGTTTTCTTGGGCATGTTTGCCGATTTTATTTCGAGGAATGGCCCAGAACGAAAGGAGATATTTGTAAACACGCGTAATCGATGCTAAATGTGTCTGGCATGTTTTTCATCACCAGCGGAGTTTCTTAATTAATGAATGGTAAAAGGCGTGAAATTCCTGTCACGCCTCCTGAACGCGAGCTGCAGTGATGTTATTACAGTCCCTCTATTTTTCTCGCTTCCTCCCAAACCGACCCCGCCCCCTAGGTAGTTTTGACACTCATGAAAGATGGGTAGCCCGTAACGCAAAGCTCTCGATCTCGATGATCTCACGGGAAAATAGAGGACTGTGAACAAAAAATAAAAAATAAAAAACATATATGTATGCATGTGTTTATGTATGTATTGTTTGTGAAGAATGAAGGGGAGGGGGAGGGGGGACGGGGCTTAATAGAGAGGGGGGCTTATTTGAGAGGGAGGCTTAATAGAGGATTTACGGTATATATTTTTCGTTTTATGTTTACTTCTTCATTGCCCTTTATAACTCATTTTCTGTACGTTCAAGGTTATGCTTTGATTCGAAAATTCAGTTGAATACAGTGGTTTATATTATTCTTTCTTACAGAAGTGTGTCTCGAAGTAAGACGTTATAAGAGACCTTTATTTTTAAATAAGTGACCCGCGCCTTTTGACACATGTCCACAGGTATCTCAAACAAGGCAGAAATCTGGCCTACGACAGGAGCCCATTAGAAAGATCTTGGCGCGAATTTAGAATATCTTTAAAGTCACACAAACCCGTCAGCAAAAACATACAGCCCTAAAAATGATAACTTTTGCCTTTTAATGCGTTCATGGATGTGGCAGACATTCCATTTTCGCGGGAAAAATTGCCTCAAAATGTGTCAAAAAATAAACTGGTCAGTTAAAACGCCGTGACATAGGCCTAGCATGGGGGTTACACGCTCCGGGTTACGGGCTCCAACCTGCGATCAAGCTCTCATGTTTGGGCGAACGAAGGGAGTCGCGAGGGGCCATCCCCCGCTTTCGCATCTCCTCTCGCGTGCCTCACGCGCGTCACTTTTCACGATATCCCCAAATGAGCTTGCTCGCAGGCTAATCGGTAATCTCTTAAATAAATCGCTTACATGCACTCAAAGCCGGTAATGATATTGGTCTTAGAAATTTACGAGGCTATAAAATGTACAACCTATACTTTCTATCAGTAGTTTTTATTGCCCCCGCAATCCCGAGGAACTCGCGCGTATATTAAGGAAAGTACTTACAGTTGAAATATACAGTCATACAGGCAATATAGAAAAAATCTCGATTTGCTTGAACAGTAGTCTGCTACACAGCCGTTTTTAGTGTCGTCACGCAACGCTCCTCCCCACTAAAAACGGCTGTGTAGCAGACTACTTGAACAGGGGCCGCGAGGAATCGGTAGGTAATGATGACGTTTCTATCGTTTGCGCCCGCAAGTACGAAATGGTTAGGATGACGTAAAGACAGAACATCCCCAAGGGACCGCTTAGGTAGATTTTGTGACATTTATTGTGCAGTCATACTTCGACACTCTTTTGCGTTACGTTCAGTGGAGCAGTTGTTTCGGTGAAAGTTATGGACCAAAATTTTAATGACACTCGTTAAGCGCAGAAGAAGTTATAAGGTGCGTATAACTGTGTATATATAAACACTTGGAGAGGTTGCCAGACACGAGTTCACAAATCGTTCATTGGAAACCTTGCCAGACACTCTTTCTCTCTCTTTGACCGGAATAAGACTCAACCCCAAATAAGCAAGACAAGTGAACAACGGCTAGCTTCTCACTAGCACAACGATGGACGATTACAGAAATTCTCCGACAATCACATTCTGCGCTGACTTATTCCCTGCTCACAGATGTCCTTCCAATAAAAAATCTAAAAAAAGACTAGAATGCGCGCGTGTGAATTGATCCGGGGGGGGTACTCCCATACATTACCTATATGGGTATGTGCCGCCCAAAGGGGTCGTGATTTTGAAGCTCCTGATTTAGAACGGGGTATCCATTTCAAAGGCGTTTTCTAGAACGGGGCATAATATTTCGAACCCACGAAAGCTCTCCACTTTTGTAAGCAGCCATTTGAAAGTATTCAAGGACAGATTGCTTTTAAAAATACGGTCAATGCGTTAACAAGCAAACCGTTGTACTCTTGTTGCACCCTAGAACGGAGTATAAAAAATTGGCCCATTTCTAGAACGGGGTATTAGTTTTAGGGCGAATTCTAGAACGGGGTATCAATTTCAGTGGAAATTTTTTCTAGAATGGGGTGCCAATTTGGAGTCCCGGGCGGTACATACCCACCCAAAAAATACCCAAGTGCCCCCCCCCCGGGAATTGATCAAACGTCCTTTTAATTTCTAAGGCTTCCTTTCCGGCAAATAAAGTGAACTGAATATAAAAAGTGAAAGATAAATAGCGAAAAATTCAACTTCTAATTAAATCTTTTCTTATGGTTTAGAATAAACTATTCTCGAAACTGAGAATGTTTTGATCAAAGCTGTGTAAATCGACCTGAAACTGTGCATGGAACCTTGAGTTTCCTGTATTTATCTCACCTATTGTATGGAATATGTGTGAAAATCTTCCTTATGAATCGGTATATTTCAAAGAGCTACACAACGAGCAAGAATGCTATTGACCGACAATATACAGAGCGGGGGCAGCTGTAGTGTCAACTATTACTAGTTATAAAATGCAGCAAAAACGTCAGTTACTTAGCGAGCAGTTCAGTTCTCCACTACTACTTGCAGTAGCCTGCGTAGCAGGTAGTTGTTGGGTGTGTTTTTCGTTCCTAGTTGAGATACAGCGGCGCGAAAGATCTGAGGCCAGAGATGTGGCCAGAGGCAGGAGGTTATTCTACAGAGTTATCCTCGGCCAGGCCCGTAGCCAGGTTTTTTTTTCTGTGACAGTGCGTTCCAACGAGAAGACGGACCAAAACGAGTGCACTTGATTCTTGGATGGGGAGGGGGCGTTGGGAGAATTTGGTTTTCTGAGAGTACATTGCGAGCGTTTTGAGGGCCAGCAGTATTAAGAAAAATCGAAACGTGGACAATCGGCAAAATTCTGGACCTTCAAAATTGATTAAATGGCAAATAGACTACTTTACGTACGTATTTTGATAATGGCATTAAAAGTTCAAAAGTAAAATTGAAAGAAAGTTGTAAATCTGATTATTCACAAAGTTTGCTGCTGATCATAATGATCTTTCAGTAGTGTTCCAAGTTGGGGGCTTCTTAGCAAACAGATGAACGATGCAGAAAAAAGTATGTTAGAAAGTACCCCCGGGGGGGGGGGTGGAAAAACCCCTTTAAAAGCCATATAGGTATGTGCCACCCCAAGGGTATGGTTTTTGGACCTTTTTGGTCTGAAAACGTGTGTAAATTTTTCTCTGAAATCGACTATGGTTTATGAGGGAACTACGGGAGCGTATGAACGTACTTATCGTAGACATATTAGACTTTGCAAGCAGAAAACTGCAATGCTGATCGCACTACGTGAAAATAAATTCTGCAAGACATCAACACGACACCGAAAGAACTCAAAACAGAGCGGGATTGTAGCCATAGGCAGTTGTTTCGCCCTCTTCGGGGCTTGTCAGTATGGCGTAACAACCAGAGAAAGCTCTAATGAAAAATATCCGCGCACTCTGATTTGAGCCCTGACCTAGAACTCTCAACACCCCCCCCCCCCGACCCCGCCCCCCCAAAAAACGAAATAGAAATATGCGAATTCGAAATGCATTTGAATAAATGATTTTATGTTTATGCTCTAATCTAAGTAATCATGACACAATTTCTGCCTAAAGGCAAGGTCTGAAAACGGGTATGGATTTTAAAGGTCTGTTCTGAAAACGGGTGTCAAAAAGACATTTTTGGTCTGAAATAGGGTCAGGATTTAGAGAACTGGGCGCCACAACAAGAATTCCTAAGAGCACCCCCCAGGGATTAGTACATATAAGTTATATTTCTCTAGTTACGTGACACTTAACAGATGAGATGGGCCACTCCCCCTAGGGCATCCCTATCCAAATGCGCAGTAATCTCTAACTCCTAATTGACCCGCAAGATTTTTAAATGAAATAAACACGGTTCTTATATAATTCTGCAGCCCAAAAATCTTCACTGATGGCACTTTCAGTTTCTTTTCGAGGCAGTTTTAGAACAGAGGTAATCATACATTGACAAAATATGGCAGTGGCCCCTCTTCTTGGTTTCTTCCGCCCATTCTCTGGTGAACTATGTTAAGAACTGCTCAACCGTCGCAAAAAATTCAGAACGATTTTGCAATTACATGTACATTGTAGGCAAAGTATCACTAATTCACTTTGTTTAAAATCATTGGTCAACAACCCTCCGGTGCCTGTGGGGAGATGCAAGGTGATTTGATGCACCCCCTCCTCCTAGAGCCTACAGAATTCCCCATAGTTTTTACTTTGATTAACTTAAGAGTCATCTTCACAAACATAGGTCATATGGTTTTCATAATGTTGAAGAAGAAGAGCCTCGCTACTCATCTCCTCTTGACAAATCCAGCAGCTGTAATTCTCAAAGATGACCAATTGTGCATCTGCTAGATCAGTGCTTCCAGTCTGCCTCTGTGTTTGAAGTTTGTTTGTAAAACCTATGGCTCTGCTAACGTCAACGTTTTTACCTCCCGCTCTCTTCCACTTGCAAGATTTCAAACGTTTAGACAAACTTTTGTTTTTCAAGGAACACTTACGTGACTCAACCACAGTGTGAATTCCTTCATGAATCCTTAGGGTTCCTGCTTGGCTAAAACACTTGCCACACTGTTTACATTCATAAGGTTTTTCCCCAGTGTGAACTCTTTCATGAATCGTTAGGGTTCCTGCTTGGCTAAAACACTTGCCACAGTGTTTACATTCATAAGGCTTTTCCCCAGTGTGAACTCTTTCATGAATCCTTAGGTATCCTGCTTGGCTAAAACACTTGCCACACTGTTTACATTCATAAGGCTTTTTCCCAGTGTGAATTCTTTCATGAATCCTTAGGTTTCCTGCTTTGCTAAAACACTTGCCACAGTGTTTACATTCATAAGGCTTTTCCCCAGTGTGAACTCTTTCATGAATCCTTAGGCCTCCTGCTCGGCTAAAACACTTGCAACACTGTTTACATTTGTAAGGCTTTTCCCCAGTGTGAACTCTTTCATGCCTCGTTTGCTCTCCTGCATTCGTAAAACACTTGCCACACTGTTTACATTCGTAAGGCTTTTCCCCAGTGTGAACTCTTTCATGAATCCGTAGGACACATGCATTTCTAAAACACTTGCCACACTGTTTACATTTGTAAGACTTTTCCCCAGTATGAACTCTTTCATGAATCCTTAGCGTTCCTGCTTGGCTAAAACACTTGCCACACGTTTTACATTCATAAGGCTTTTCTCCAGTGTGAACTCTTTCATGAATTCTTACGGTTCCTGCTTGGCTAAAACACTTGCCACATTGTTTACATTCATATGGCGTTTCCCCAGAGTGAACTCTTTCATGCCTTTTTAGGTTTCCTGGTAGACTAAAAAACTTGCCACACTGTTTACATTCATAAGGCTTTTGCCCAGTGTGAACTCTTTTATGATTCCTTAGGTGTCCTGCTTGGCTAAAACACTTGCCACATTGTTTACATTGATGGCGTTTCCCCAGAGTGAACTCTTTCATACCTCCTTAGGTTTCCTGGTAGACTAAAGCACTTGCTGCACTACAGGCACTCAGAGGACATTGAGTTTGTTCTTCTTGAAACGTGTTACAGTTATGGTACCCTTTGGCAGGAAAAAGAAACATCCTAAAGTAAGTGCACAATGATATTTTGCTTTCGTCCCCCAACTTGTAGCCAGGGCGTGCGAGATCTGAAGGTTGTCAGCGAGATGTGGAAAATTAGAAAACTTTGAAGATACCTGCCTATGAAAAAGTGGTTCTACACGTTTCATAAACTAACCAAATACCTACATGTACAACTTTACATGACTCCTTCAACATGGAGAATGGATCAACAGGGTTAAATTAATCAATTGTTGACTTTGTATTTGGATTTGAGACTTCCCTGTGGTTTGGAAAATAACATGCATTTATAAATGGTAATTAAGGCTCATCATGCAGCTTTAATACAGAAAATAGTAGAACCTGTATGACTGTAAATCCCCTATAAAGCTCCCTGGGGGCTTATTTTTTAAGCATGTTTAACAGAGAGTAAGGATTATTTGAGAGGGAGGGTTATTTAATTTAGTGAAACGCATTACCAAAGGCAAAAAAAAAAGGGGAAGAAGCAGACTAAAGAAACTGTTTCCTTTTGCCAATCAACAGCATTATCTTGGGTAAGAAAACAGTATTCTACATGGTAATATACATGATGAAAAAACTGCAAAAAGGGTGAAAAGTGCAAGAATGGGGTGGAATGTACCTGAGGTATAAAAATAAAAACTTTAGCAAGTGTCACAGGACAAAAAGACTCTCGAAAGGCATAATGATAGTCTTTAAAACAAAATGTCTACAAACTCGTTGCATTCCTTACATTAGTTTGGGGCATGCTGGTTGACAAAACCCCTCCATAGAAAAAAAAAATTCTAAACAACAATAGAACTGCGAAAAACACGCTGGTTCTGATAAAAGTTTTGCGAATACCGCTTCTAATTGAATTTACAAAGGAAAAGAGAACACTGAAAACCATGTAAATCGAGCTGCAAAGAACAAACTGGTTCTGACAAAAACTTGAGTGTACAACCTTAATACTTGATCAACTGTTGCTTTAAATGTAAATTATAGAGCAAAACTGAGCACTAATGGCTCTTTCAAACACGAAATCGTATTAAAGCTTTCTCACACGTTAGATCCTCAGGAACAGATAATGATCAGTTTTACACTGGACCACTTTATCTCGTATCAGAAGTTGCAAATAAAGACCATGACATGATTGCCTAAATATGGGGTCTTACTTACACTCAAAATTAATATATTCAAAAAATTCAAATTATATAAGCTTACACAGAATTATGAATCTTCAGTGGAGGCAACC
The DNA here is from genome assembly GCA_942486035.1 of Porites lobata. Taxonomy (NCBI): domain Eukaryota; kingdom Metazoa; phylum Cnidaria; class Anthozoa; order Scleractinia; family Poritidae; genus Porites; species Porites lobata. Next base: position 439,608 of record CALNXK010000291.1, read on the forward strand.
TCGCTTCTTAGCTTGGTTGCCTCGTTGGCACTAACATACATTTACAATATTGGTCATTCAGGTTTATCATGCAGCTTTAAATGTGCCAAAAATTAAGTGGAACCTGGTTTATCATATATCCTCTATAAAGCTCCCTGGGGGCTTATTTTTTAAGCGTGTTTAACAGAGAGTGAGAATTATTTGATAGAGAGGTTACTTAATTTAGTGAAACGCATTAGCAAAAGCAAAGAAAAGAGAGAGGAAGAAGCAGACTAAAGTAATGCTTCCCTACTTCCTGTTCTGGAACTGGAATAAACAAACAAATGCTCAATATTTGTAAATAGGCTTTTTATCATGATTAATGTAATTTTATTGTTATCAATTTGCTTTTTTTTAGAGGGCCACTAGGGAGGGAGAAAACTGGAATTCTTAAGATCTTTTATTATAATTACTATTTGTAAATAGGCTTTTTATCGTGATTGTTGTAATTTATTATTATCAATTTTGTTTTTAGAGGGCCACTAGGGAGAATACATCATAATAATAGGTGTCACCCTCTTAAAATAAAGGTTATTATTATTATTATTACAACATCAAACAAACAGCAGCCAACAGATGATGTCAATTCTGTATAAAACAAGTGGAATGCACATTGGAAACACTCGAGCACAAAAACTTGGAGGTTATGCAGTTGAAGATCAAAAACAAATTGCAACTTCTAGCACAAGAATAAGTTATACCAGATCAGCAGTGATTTTGTTACAAATAGTTATGGTACAGTGCACGTCCTGGGACAAGTGGGAAATCACGAGTCCCAGTTCAAAACACAATGAGATCTAAGGAATGGTTCATTATTTATGGGAATGACCCGGTCGAGAAAAAACCGAACGGGCCTTGAAGATTTTTCTTTCAGTGGCAACAGGTTTTTTTTTTTTCTTGAACAAAAATATTGGGCTTTAAAAAAATATCAACTTATGCTAAAACTGTGGTAGAAACGCGACAGTTATTTGACGAGACAACCCATAGAAACTGTATTGGTATTGAAATGCACTAAGTCTTGATAAATTGCGGTACAAGGAGAGAGAGTCGATGACGCGCCAGTGTTAGAGGATTACTTTCACAACTGCTCTCCCTGCTAAAAAAATCAAAGCTGATAAGGAGTAATCTTAAGGAATACCAATCTGCGACTCAGAATAGGAAATCATGTGCCCCTGGAAGTGCAAACATTAAAAAAATTCTACAATTTACCAATGCCCATTTCAAAATTGGTGAGCTCTTTATGGAGTACTTGTATGGTGACAGCTCTACCCCGATCACTGAACATTGTTCGTTTTGTTCTAACAAAGGATGGACAAGTCCTGTGCCCATGAAACGTATTCCCCAGCCTGTGCCAGATCCTGAAAATCCTACCCATTTTAAATCGGTCAATGAGACACCAACTACCACAGAAAAGGGCAACCTCAAGTGCCAGATGATTTTCAACCAGGTGTAAAAATAAAGAAAATGTTTAATGCCGGCATGTTAATAACGGAAGAAGAGATGCAGCAGTTTTCAGAGAATTTTGCCATAGAGACGCACTTGATCATGTATATTGCTCATCTAGAAGATCTCAAACAACAAAGCAGCATTTTTAAGAGAACAAGGGGGCGCATAGAACAAAGGCGTAAATTAATGTCCAAAAAACAAAAGAATATGCGTGGCGCCATCTCGTGGAGTCTGGAGATTTACAAAAGTTGCTTGTGTCTGAGCTCAATAAATATCTTAAACATTACAAACTCATAAGCAGCAGCACCAAAGCCAAAAAGATAAGGTGAATCTTGTTGTGTGTGCTTCATGGGGAGGATGGTCAAAAGGAAGATATAAATGAGTCTACTAACAAGGAAGCAAAGGATGGTGGAATGGAAGATAACAGCAAGAAAATTGACAACTCAGGGGATGATGAAAGTGAGGGGGATATTGTCCTTGCAGAATGGTCAAGTGGGCCTGACTCAGAGCAAGACGCAACTCCTGGCGAACGGAAATGTTATAGCATGGATGAAAGTGATAAGATATGGTTTGTCTTTCAAAGCGATTCAGAGGAAGAAGAATTTATGGTTTTGATTGAGTTTGCAAACAGTTGATGTTCTTCAAATTTAATGCAGGTCACTGTAACAGAATCTAATAAATGAATGTAGTATAACATATAAATTCGTTTAATTTTTGCATTAGTTACCAGTCTTTCCATGTCTTACTGATGCAACAGAGACCTGGAACAAAGTATTGAATGGCCTCTCAAATCGTCTCGCAAACGTGTTCTCAACACATTTTAAACACAGGTTTGTAGAAACTTATTCCTTTAAAAAAATGTTGAACACTTTCAGCGAAACTTTTACTTCACAAGAAGTTCTATTTGGAGACGTTGGAAAACTCCAAACGTTCTTCCAAGTCATTGTATTAATACAAACATCCGAACATACACTAGTTGCTCCAGTTGTAAATAAACATTCCATGATTTTCACAAGTTACTCACCTCAAATCAGTGTCAAACTGAACAGGCCTTGGAAAATTTGACCCCAAATACTGCACAGGCTACGAAAAAGACAGTGTGCTTTTTGGGCGGGCTTTCGAAAGAAAGAGGAAGGCTTTTATTTTTTTCCCGACCTGGTCATCCTTATAAATAATGAACCATCCCTAAAGTGAAAATGCTTTGGCCTTTATGTAACCACGGAGTTAATCTGAAGACAGACTCCAAACCTCTGTATTACAGTTCACTGAAATAAAAATATACTCCTTCTATTTTAAAGTACAACAAAGACTAAAGGAAATTTAATATGCGTCGTTAACAACAGCCACAGAAATTATACAAACAGGAGATTCTAGAAAAACATCTTCATATCACTTGACCAATCTTTGTGTCCTATGGGATGCATACCATGAATTATTCTGTATCTTGGGGGATTGTTATGCTTAAGGAAAGCAGGACTCAGAGGTGACAAAATCGTTGGATCAGTCAACATGAAGTGTCACAGTTTGATTTATTAATACAACCTATCACCTATTCATTTGGTCCAAATAATAATTAACAATTATTGCTCAAGACTGAAGGGGTTCTGAGTCAATAGCCCATGAGGTCGAAGGCCATATGGGCTATTAACTCAGAGGCCATGATAGTGAGAGGAATAATTGTTTTAATAAAATCCAACTATTTGGTCAAATGCTTTCACAATTGTGTACGTGAAAGCCCTTAATATTAAGAAGTGTATATGAAAGCCCTTAATATTAAGAAATCACAGTAGATAACTAATGTGGAAATTGACTGAACAACAAAGTAAACAATACTCTTATTGAATTGAACTATTTCCTTCAAAATTGCTTAGATACAAGTAGACTGCTACCCATGAAGAGCAAGGAGAGATGGCTGTATTCACAGGCAAAGATAATACATGACAACACGCAACGTCCGTGTTAGTTGCAGAACTGTCAAGGATTGGAATGCGTTACCAAGCAAAATTGTTAACATTAAGTCCACAGATCGATTCAAAAAAGTCTTATTTGAGTATTTTAGTCAAGGATGAATTTTTAATATTACATGATGATTGATGCTTTGGAATTTTATCCATTTTATCTTTTGTTGAAAATTTTTTCACGGTCATTACTTTTAACTTTATTTCATTTTATTCAGTTCAGCGTCTTGCGTGATGGCAACCCTGTTGCAAGACTACAAATTTTTGAATAAAGGTGACCAAAGGTCATTTACATGCCATAGTAAAACATGAAAAGCTAAGTTTAAAGCTAATTGAAGCCTTCCGATAGCAAACAACGTAATAAAATTGGAAACATAAAATATTAAACAAACAGCAGATAGATATTTGTATCTGGGAAACCAAGTTCAGGTCCGTTGTTATTAGGATCTGATGGTCCCATATCGAGCCCGAAAGTAGTAGGACTCGAGATCACCTGTGTGAATTCTCATCCGAGTAGCCAGCCGCTATCATTTGACTTTCACAACTGAATATATCCATAATGTATTGAACACGTTCTTACCTTCAGTAACAAGACCTTGTCGCTTTGATCAAATCGCACGAGGGAAGATAAAACCAAGAACTGAAGGATTCATAAATCTCGTTCTGATCTGATGGCGGCCATTTTGATTTTCACACAACCTCGTCCCCAGGGTCTTCTCGTTAAATTGGAAAGCGAGAAGACCCTGGGGGAGAGGATGAGGAGTGCAAAAACTCGTAGGGAGTGGGGACCTAAGCTAGATAAGTGTGGGCACGGGTGACGGGTGTTCCTTTTTTTGTTTGTTTGTTTGTTTGTTTAGTGATCAGTTTCTAACTGGAATGCGTTACCAAGAGAAGTTGTAAACATTAAGTCCATATTGTACAATGATTTATGGTATGATGTTATTCTCCATCTATATAATATTGTGATTGTTACACAAGTTAAGTAACATCTGTAAACCTGAAGAAGGCTGGTATGGCCAGCCGAAATATTGTTATAAAAAACAATACACGTTGTTTTTGCAGTAGTCTTTGGACTTCTCGTTCTTGGTTTATGATATTATTATCCATTTTATCCGTTTTGTAAGAGATTTTGTAACTGCTATAATTGTTTTTAACTTTATTTTATTTTATTTCGCTAGACGTCTTGCGTGATGGCACCTCTATTGCAAGACTATAGTTTTTTTAATAACGGCTAAGAAATTGGATAACTTTACTTTCAACACATTTACTTTTAGTTATCCTATCTTTCATGCACGAGTAAATCATTTTCCAAATATATGAGCGATTCACGCAAAGATCGGGGCGCCAAAATATAAAATATCACCAAGTCCAAGCAACAAACCGTTGAATGCTGCCGAATCTCTTAGACCTGGATCAGTACAATGAAAACTTGTACCAAATCATAAACACGGCAAACTGATCCTTAAAACAAAAGATGTATATATTGAAATATATTTGTCTATATATTTTTCGTTTTATTCTTTTGTTTACTTCCTCATTGCCGTTTTATAATTTTCTACAAGTGATTGGGTTGGTCATTGGGGTGGGCTGGGTTCGTAACCTCCGCCCAAAGCGAGGAAAAGGAACGAGCGCGCGCGGGCTTGACTTCTGATATTTCCCTGGGTTCCCTGGCCTTCAACGATAACGCATTTTCTGTACGTTCAAGGTTATGCTTTGAGTCGAAAGTTCAGTTGAATACTGTGGTTCATAATATTCTTTCTTACAGAAGTGTGTCTCGAAGTAAGACGTTATAAGAGACCTTTATTTTTAAATACGTGACCCGCGCCTTTTACATAACATAAAACTTTATTTAAACTCGAATTTTAGGGTAGCTAACAAGCTAATATCTTCGAGCTGACACTACATAAAAACTATATAGAAAATATATATATAAATTAAATGAAAGGAAAGAAAATATCATTTACAATTCACAATTTTAAGTTTAAGTATGTCAGGCAAAAAGAATCTACATGAAGGTAACATCCTGTATTTTAGTCTTAAAGTCTGCAAAAAAACTGGTACGAAAAAAGTCCGGCAGTGCATTCCACTGCTTAGCTGAAAAGTAAGAAAAGGAGTTAAGACCATAGGTAGTTGTTTTAGGTTTACTTAGTGAAAGAATGTACTTGCCACGAAGATCATAGGAAGAGGACCGGAGTGAAAACATATTCTTCATATAAGTAGGAAAATGAGTGAAAAACAAACTCTTATATAACAGAATGAGGAAATTTTGAATGCGTTTGTTAAACAAAGAAGTAGAGCTGACTTTTGAGAGAAGAGTGTTGTATGGAGACGAGTAATCTCCAAGTATAAATCTAAGTATTCTTTTATTTAAAGCTTCGAGCTTATCTGCATCGCGCGCTCCACAAAAGTGCCAGACAGAGGAGCAATAATAAAAGTGAGGTAAAATATACGCTTTGTAAAGTTTGAATAAGATTTCCTTGCGTATGAGTTTTCTAAAGCGCAACATAACATTAAATTGATTATTAATCTTTTTGCATACATTTGATATATGTTTAGAAAAATTCAGATTATTATCTATTTCCATCCCAAAAATCTCTAACGTGTCAAAATCTCTAACGTGTCTTTTGACACATGTCCACAGGTATTTCAAACAAGGCAGAAATCTGGCCTACGACAGGAGCCCATTAGAACGATCTTGGCGCGAATTTAGAATATCTTTATTAAAGTCACACAAACCAGTCAGCAAAAACATACAGCCCTAAAAATGATAACTTTTGCCTTTTAATGCATTGATGGACGTGGCGGAGATTCCATTTTCGAGGGAACATTGCCTTAAAATGTGTCTACAAATAAACCGGTCAGTAAAAACGCCGTGACATAGGCCTAGTATAGGGGTTACACGCTCCGGGTTATGGGCTCCTACCTGCGATCAAGCTCTCATGTTTGGGCGAACAAAGCGCGCCGCGAAGGGCCATCCCCAGCTTCCGCATCTCCTCTCGCGTGCCTCACGCGCGTCTACTTTTCACGATATCCCCAAATGAGCTTGTTCGCAGGCTAATCGGCAATCTCTTAAATGAATCGCTTACATGCACTCAAAGCCGGTAATGATATTGATCTTAGAAATTTACGAGGCTATAAAATGTACAACCTATACTTTCTATCAGTAGTTTTCATTACAAAATGCAGCAAAAAAGTCAGTTACTTAGCGAGCAGTTCAGTTCTCCACTACTACTTGCAGTAGCCTGCGTAGCAGGTAGTTGTTGGGTGTGTTTTTCGTTCCTGGATGAGATACAGCGGCGCGAAAGATCTACGGCCAGAGATGAAGAAGGAGGCAGGAGGTTTTTCTAAAAAATTATCCTCAGCCAGGCCCGTATCCAGGTTTTTTCTTCTGTGAGAGAGCGTTCCAACGAGAAGACGGACCAAAACGACGGCACTTGTTTCTTAGAGGGGTGGAATTTTTGGGAGAATTAGGTTTTCTCAGTACATTGCGTGCGTTTTGAGGGCCGGCAGTATTAAGAAAAATCGAAACGTGGACAATTGGCAAAATCTTGGACCTTCAAAATTTATTATATGGCAAATAGACCTATTTTGACAATGGCATCACAATTTCAAAAGTAAAATAGAAAAAAAGTTGTGAATCTGATTATTCACAAAGTTCGCTGCTCATCATAATGATCTTTCAGTAGTGTTCCAAGTTGGGGCCTTCTTAGCAAACAGATGAACAATGCACAAAAAAGTATCTTAGAAAGTACCCGGGGGAGGTGGAAAAACCATATAGGTATATGCCGTCCCAAAGGGTATGGTTTGCGGACCTTTTCGGTCCGAAAACGGGTATAAATTTTTCTATGGAATCGAGTATGGTTTTCGAGCGAACAACGGGAGCGTATGAGCGTATTTATCGTATCAATTCTAAATGAAAAAGGACGAAATAGAAATATGCGAATTCGAAATGCATTTGAATAAATTTTTGGTTTATGTTCTAATCTAAGTAATCATGACATAATTTCTGCCTAAAGTTCAGGTCTGAAAACGGGTATAGATTTTAAAGGTCTGGTCTGAAAACGTGCGGGGAAAATGACATTTTTGGTCTGAAATAGGGTGAGGATTTAGAGAACTTGGCGGCACACCCCCACCAAGAATTCCCAGGAGTACCCCACGGGAGATAGTACATGTAAGTTATATTTCTCAGTTACGTGACACTAGATAGATAAGATGGGCCACTCCCGCTAGGGCGTCCGTATCCGAATGCACAGTAATCTCTAACTTGTAAATTTAACTTCAAGACTTTTAAATGAAAAAAAAAGGTTCTAATATAATTCTCCAGCCCGAAAATCTTCACTTATGGCACTTTCAGTTTCTTTTTGAGGCAGTGGCAGTGGCCCCTCTTCTTGCTTTTGTTGGCCCATTTTCTGGCGAACTATGTTAAGAACTGCTCAACTGTCGCAAAAAATTCAGAACGATTTTGCAATTACATGTACATTGTAGGCAAAGTATCACTAATTCACTTTGTTTGAAATCATTGGTCAACAACCCTCCGGAGCCTGTGGGGAGGTGCAAGGTGATTTGATGCACCCCCTGCTCCTAGGTCCTACAGAATTCCCCATAGTTTTTACTTTGATTAACTTAAGAGTCATCTTCGCAAACATAGGTCATATGGTTTTCATAATGTTGAAGAAGAAGAGCCTCACTACTCATCTCCTCTTGACAAATCCAGCAGCTGTAATTCTCAAAGATGACCAATTGTGCATCTGGTAGATCAGTGTTTCCAGTCTCTCTCAGTGTTTGAAGGTTGTTTGTAAAACCTATGGCTCTGCTAACATTAACGTTTTTACCTCCCACTCTCTTCCGCTTGCAAGATTCCAAACGTTTAGACAGACTTTTGTTTTTCTGAGAACATTCACGTGACTCAGTTACAAGAGTGTGGATTCTCTCATGCTTCCTCAGGCCTCTTGCTTCCCTAAAACACTTGCTACACTGTTTACATTCATACGGCTTTTCCCCAGTGTGAGCTCTTTCATGATTCCTCAGGGATCTTGCTTCGCTAAAACACTTGCCACACTGTTTACATTCATAAGGCTTTTCCCCAGTGTGAGCTCTTTCATGATTCCTCAGGGATCTTGCTTCGCTAAAACACTTGCCACACTGTTTACATTCATAAGGCTTTTCCCCAGTGTGAACTCTTTCATGTCTCCTTAAGTCTCCTAGTTGGCTAACACACTTGCCACACTGTTTACATTCGTAAGGCTTTTCCCCAGTGTGAACTCTTTCATGAGTCCTTAGGGTTCCTGCGCGGCTAAAACACTTGCCACATTGTTTACATTCATAAGGCTTTTCCCCAGTGTGAACTTTTTCATGCTCCCTTAGGTGTCCTGCTCGGCTAAAACACTGGCCACACTGTTTACATTCGTAAGGCTTTTTCCCAGAGTGAACTCTTTCATGCCTTGTTAGGGTTACTGGTTGACTAAAACACTTGCCACACTGTTTACATTCATAAGGCTTTTCCCCAGTGTGAACTCTTTCATGAATCCTTAAGTGTCCTGCATTTCTAAAACACTTGCCACACCGTTTACATTTGTAAGGCTTTTCCCCAGTGTGAACTCTTTCATGAGTCCTTAGGTGTCCTCCTTGGCCAAAACACTTCCCACACTGTTTACATTCATAAGGCTTTTCCCCACTGTGAACTCTTTCATGAGTCCTTAGGTTTCCTGCTTTGCTAAAACACTTGCCACACTGTTTACATGCGTACTGCTTTTCCCCAGTGTGAACTCTTTTATGAATCCTTAGGGTTCCTGCCTGGCTAAAACACTTGCCACACTGTTTACATTCATAAGGCTTTTGCCCATTGTGAACTCTTTCATGCTCCCTTAGGTTTTCTGCTAGACTAAAGCACTTGCTGCACTGCAGGCACTTAAAGGACATTGAGTTTGCTCTTCTTGTAACGTGTTATAGTTACGGTACCCTTTAGCAGGAAAAAGAAACATTCTCAGGTAAATGCACAATGATATTTTGTTTTGGTGCCCCAAATTTGTAGCCAGGGGGTGCGAGATCTTAAGGTTGTTAGGAAGATGTGGAACATTAGAAAACTTTAAAGATACCTGCCCATGAAAAAGTGGTTCTAGACCAGCCTCATTCCCAGTTGTCCTCGGCGATTTCGGATGTGACGTCACCTGTCAAGCTTGTTGGGAAAATTCGGTTCCAAGTCTCCTCTGATACTCAGATAGCGAAAACTGGCCTGGGTACGAGGCTGGTTCTAGACCTTTCATAAACTGACTACATACCTACATGTACAACTTTACATGACTCATTTAACATGGAGAATCCATCAACAGGGTTAATTTAATCATTTGTTGACTTTGTATTTGGATCGGAAACTTCCCTGTTGTTTGTAAAATAGCACGCATTTATAAATAGTAATTAAGGCTCATCATGCAGCTTTAATACAGAAAATAGTGGAACCCGTATTACTGTAAATCCCCTATAAAGCTCCCTGGGGTCTTATCTTTTAAGCATGTTCAACAGAGAGTAAGGATTATGTTGTAGTTAATTTTTTATCTTACGTAATTTTTATTTTTCTTTTGTTTAAACTTCATTAGCATACATTAACATACCCAAATACAAAAGAAAAAGAAAAATTACCTGAGATAAAAAATTAACTACAACAATTATTTAAGAGGGAGGGTTATTTCATTTAGTGAAATGCATTACCAAAACCAAAAAATAAAAAGAAGAGGAAGAAGCAGACTAAAGAAACGGTTGCCTTTCGCCGATCAACAGCATCATCCGGGGTAAGAACACAGTTTTCTGCATCATGAAAAAATTGGTTTAAAGCAAAATGTGTGAAAAGCATAAGAATGGGGCGGAATGTACCAGAGGTATAAAAATAAAAACTTCAGCAAGTGTCACTCTCGAAAGGCATAACAATAGTCTTTAAAAAAATATGTCCTCAAACTCGTTGCATTCCTCATGTTAGTTTAGGCCTGTCTTAAAGTAAACCGATCTGCAAAAAAACATGCTGGTTGACAAAATCCCTCAAAAGACAAAAATAGATTCTAAAAAACAAAAGGTCCACAAAGGTGTTGCAATCCTCATGGAAGGTGAGGGACTGTGAGGACTAGCTCAATGTAAATTGAACTGCGAAGAACACGTTGGTTCTGATAAAAGTTTTGAGAGTATAAGCCTATTCACTGAACAGCTACCGCTTCAAATTCAATTCACAAAGGAAAAAAAAAACACTGAAAACGAGCTGCATGGAATAACCTGGCTTCGACAAAAATTTGAGCTTACAACCCTATTCTTTGATCAGCTGTTGCTTTAAATGTAAATTCAGATTTTAGAAGGTTACACAGAATTATGAATGCAGCACAGGCAACCTTGCTTCTTAGCTTGGTTGCCTTGTGAGCAATAACACACATTTACAATATTGGTCATTACGGTTTATCATGCAGCTTTAAATGTGGCAATATAGTGGAACCTGTATTACCATAAATCCTCTACAAAGCTCCCTGGGGGCTTATTTTTTAAGCATGTTTAACAGACAGGGAGGATTATTTGATAGGGAGGTTACTTAATTTAGTGAAATGCATTACCAAAAGCAAAGAAGAGGGAGAGGAAGAAGCAGACTTAAGTAACGGTTCCCTACTTCCTGTTCTGAAACTGGAACAAACAAACATCAAACAAACAGCAGCCAACAGATCATATGAATTCTGTATAAAGCGAGTGGAATGCAAATTGGAAACACTCAAGCACATGATTTAAGATGGAGGTTATGCAGTTGAAGATTAAAAGCAAATCACAACTTCTAGCACATGAATAAGTTATACCAGATCAGCAGTGATTTTGCTACAAATAGTTATGGTACAGTGCATGTCCTGGGACTGATCTTGTGGAAAATCATGAGTCCCAGTCCAAAACACAATGAGATCTAGGGGACGATTTTATGGGAATGACCGGGTCAGGAAAAAACCGAACAGACCTTGAAGATTTTTCTTTCTGTGGTGACGAGCTTTGTGTGTTTTTCTTGAACAAAGAGATCAGGCTTTAAAAAGATATCAACTTTAGCTAAAACTGTGGTAGAAATGCGACAGTTATTTGGTGACACAACCCATGGAAACTGTATTGGTATTGAAATACACCCAATAAATTGCGGTACAGGGAGAGAGTAGATGATACGCTAGTGTTAAAGGATTTCTCAAACTGCTCTCCCTGCTCTCCCTGATAAGGACTAATCTTAAGGAACACCAATCTGCGACTCAGAATAGGAAATCATGTGTCCCTGGAAGTGCAAACATTAAAAAAATTCTACAATTCATTAATGCCCATTACAAAATTGGTCAGCTCTTTATGGAGTACTTGTATGGTGACTGCTCTACCGTGCGTGATCACTGAATGTTGTTCGTTTTGTTCCAACAAAGGATGGACAAGTCCTGTGCCCATGAAACATCTTCCCCAGCCTCTGCCAGATCCTGAAAATCCCACCCATTTTAAATCGGTCAATGAGACACCAACTACCACAGAAAAGGGCAACCTCGAGTGCCAGATGAATTTCAACCACATGTGAACATAAAGAAAATGTTTAGTGCAGGCATGTTATCAACGGAACAAGAGATGCAGCAGTTTTCAGAGAATTTTGCCGTGCAGACGCACTTGATCAAGACATATTGCTAATCTAGAAGATCTCAAAAAACAAAGCGGCATTTTTAAGAGAACAAGGGGGCGCACAGAACAAAAGCGTAAATTGATGTCCAAAACATTTTAAGAATATGCCTGCGACCATCTTGTGGAGTCTGGAGATTCACAAAAGTTGCTCGTGTTGAGCTCAATAAATATCTTAAACATTACAAACTCATAAGCAGTGGCACAAAAGCTGAAAAGAGCAGGTGAATGTTGTTGTGTGTGCTTCATGGGGAGGATGGTCAACAGGAAGATATAAATGAGGCTACTGACGAGGAAGCAAAGGAAGGTGGAACAGAAGACGACAGTGAAGAAATTGACAGCTCAGAGGACGATGAAAGTGAGGAGGATAATGTCCTTGGAGAATTGTCAAGTGGGCCTGACTCAGAACAAGATGCAACTTCTGGCGAACAGGACTGTTATAGCATCGATGAAAGTGATAAGATATGGTTTGTCTTTCAAAGCAATTCAGAGGAAGAGGATTTTTATGGTTTTGGCTGAGTTTGCAAACAGTTGATGTTCTTAAAATTTGATGCAGGTCGCTATAAAAGAATCTAATAAATCAATGTAGTATAATATAATTATAAATTTGTTGTTTACATTAGTTACCAGTCTTTCCATGTCTCGCTGATACAAAAGAGACCTGGAACAAAGTATTGAATGTCCTCTCAAATCGTCTCATGAACATGTTCTCAATACACTGTAAACACAGGTTTGTAGATACTCATTCCTTTAAAAAAATGTCGAATACTTTCAAGGAAAACTTTAACTTCACAAGAAGTTCTGTTTGGAGAGGTAGGAAAACTTCAAAGGTTCTTCCAAGTCATTGTATTTGATGTGAACATCCGAATATACACTGTTTGCTCTAGTTGTAAGTAAACATTCCATGATTTTCCCAAGCTACTCACTTCAAATCACTGTCAAATCAAACAGGCTTTGGAAAATTTGACCCCAAATGAACGGACTACGAAAAAAATACTGTGCTTTTTGGGAAAGCTTTAGAAAGAAAGAGGAAAGCTTCTACTTTTTTCCCAACCCGGTCATCTTTATAAATAATGAACCATCCCTAAATTGAAAATGCTTTGGCCTTTATGTAACCAGGGAGTTAATCTGAAGACAGACTCCAAACCTCTATATTACAGTTCACTGAAATAAAAATATACTCCTTTTATTTTAAAGCATAGCAAAGACTAAAAGAAATTTACTACGTGTCTTTAACAACAACCACAGAAATTACCCAAACAGGATATTCTAGAAAAACATCTTCATATCACTTGACCAATCTTTGTGTCCTATGGGATGCATACCATGAATTATTTTGTATCTTTGGGGGTTTTTATGCTTAAGGGAATTGGATTTGTTAACATCAAGTGTCACAGTTTGATTTATTAATACAACCTTTCAGTTATTCATTTGGTCCAAACAATAATTAACAATTATTCCTCAAGCCTCAGGGACCGCGGAGGGGGAGGGGCTGGTAGGGCCGCGGCCCCACCACTTTTTTGCGCCCCCGCCCCCACTTTTTGCGCTAAAGGAAAAATAATTAAATTAAAAAAAAAAAGACTTGAAACAAGTTTTTTCCGTCCATATTCCGCTATATTCTCTGTATTTTCTTTAATTTCAAACGCCAGGCATTTTGTGGAGCTCCTGTGCTTTTCGCAGTAATTGTTCCCTTGGGCCGACTTGCCCGTTGATTAAACACCATGACTTGGCCACCCCTTCGCTTCGTTCGGCAGCGTGTTTTGTACTTTCAGCTTCAGCAGAGTTTTTTATCAGTTTTATCAAACGAAATGAAGAGAATTACTAGCTTTTTCAAGCCAAACGAAGGTGAGTAGTTGTTTTGAGTTGATAAAAGTTTTATATTTTTTCTTTCTCCTTTCGAATCAATGAAATATTCGATGGCAAGAAGAATTACATTACTTGAACAGTGAAGGGCCATAGTTAGAAATTTTTCAGATCACGTCAGTGTAGTATTTTCTATACTAAAATTGTAATCCCGTCTTTTCTTTCATTGAATCTGATTTGACCGTGTATGTTGGTCGTTTATTAGAGTTATCTGGGACTTCGTCAAAGTCTGTAAGCTGTGTAGAAAAGACGACAACTACTTGCAGTGAAAATGATGAGTTTGAGTTTGACCAGTAAACATACAAATACTATGATTTTTTTCCTTTTATTCCTTTTTTCGATTTTCAATATGAAAAAAATATTTCCAATTGTCAGCCCTCCCACTTTTCACCTTGCTCCGCGGTCCCTGAGCCTAAATGGGCTCTGAGTCAATAGACCATGAGGTCAAAGGCCATATGGGCTATTGACTCAAAGGCCATGAGAGCAAGAGGAATAATTGTTTTAATAAAATCCAACCATTTGGTCAAATGCTTTCACAATTGTGTACGTGAATAAGAAAGCCCTTAATTAAGAAATCAAGCAAGATAAATAATGTGGACATTGAATTGAACAACAAAGTAAACAACACTCTTATTGAATTCAATTATTTTCGTCCAAATTGCTTAGATACAAGTAGACTACTATCCGTGACGAGCAAGGAGAGACGGCTGTATTCAAAGGCAGAGATAATACGAGACAACACTCGACGTCCGTGTTAGTTGTAGAACTGTCAAGGACTGGAATGCGTTACCAAGCAAAATTGTCTTATTTGAGTATTTGAGTCAATGATGAATTTTTAATATTAAAGTACATCAATGATTGATGCTGTGGAATTTTTATCCATTTTATCTTTTGTAGAAAATTTTTCACCGTCATTGCTTTTAACTTTATTTCATTTTATTCAGTTCGGCGTCTTGGGTGATGGCAACCCTGTTGCAAGACTACAGATTTTTGAATAAAGGTAACCCGAAAGGTCATTTACATGCAATAGTAAATCATGAAAAGATAAGTTTAAAGCTTATTGAAGCCTTCAGATACCAAACAACTTAATAAGCTTGGAAACATAAAAAAATTTTAAAAACAGTAGATAGATATTCGTATCTGGGAAACCAAGTTCAGGTTCGTTGTTATTAGGACCTGATGGCCCCACATGGTAGGACTCGGGATCATCTGTGTGTGTTCTCATCCGAGTACTAAGCTAGCCGCTGTCAGTTGACTTTCACGACTGAATATATCCATAATGTATTGAAAACTTTCTTACCTTTAGTAACAAGACTTTGTCGCTTTGATCAAATCACACGAGGGAAGATAAAACCAAGAACTGAAGGATTCATAAATCACGTTCAGATGGCGGCCACTTTGATTTTCACACAACCTCGTCCCCAGGGTCTTCTCGCTTTCCTGTCGCCGCCATATTGGAAAGCGAGAAGACCCTGGGGACACCCTGGGGACAAGGTTGAGGGTAATAAATCCGTGTTAAACTCGTGTGGAGTGGGGACCTAAGCTAGATAAGTGTGGGCCCGGGTGACGGGTTTTCCTTTTTTTGTTTGTTTAGTGATCAGTTTCTAACTGGAATGCGTTACCAAGCGAAATTGTTAACATTAAGTCCATATTTTACAATAATTTATGCTATGATGTTATTATCCATTTTATCTTTTGTAGGAGATTTTGTAACTGCTATAAATCTCCGGCATCTCCAGTGTGGGCCGCGTTACCCCTCTGTCTGGTTCAATTGGTGGAAAGCGTGCAGACGTCTGCGCTAAGAATAATTTTTCCAGATTGCTCTTATGAGTCGGCACTCGTGCGCTATGGCTTGCCTACACTTTTGTCGCGCCGTGATGAGGCTTGCAGGCGTTTTATATCTAACGTCAAGGAGTCCGGGTTCCTTTCACACCTGCTGCCGCAGCCCACGAATGTCGCTCATGGGTACAGGTTGAGGTCGGGTTTTTCTCGTTCTGAATTCCGCTTTGTCAGAACGGACCGCCTTAGTAATTTTGTTACTCACAGTTACAATAGGATTTAATTGTTTTTGCCTTCTGTGCCATGTGTAATTATGTGTTCTGCGTATTCTTGACCTCCCTTGTAATTTAGTGTTATACACTACCAAAAGGGTTTAATAAACTGATTATTAAATATTTTAAACTTTATTTCATTTTATTTAGCTAGACGTCTTCAGTGATGGCACCTCTATTGCAAGACTATATTTTTTTTAATAAAGGCTAAGAAACTGGATGACTTTACTTTCAACACTTTTACTTTTAGTTATCCTCTCTTTCATGCACGAGTAAATCATTTTCCAAATATATGAACGATTCACGCAAAGATGGGGGTGAGAAAATATAAAATATCACCAAGTCCAAGCAACAAATCGTTGAATGGTGCCGGATCTCTTAGTTGTAGACCTGTAACTTGTACTGTGTACAAAATCATAAACACGGCAAACTGATCCTTAAAACAAAAAATATATATATTGAAATATATTTGTCTATATATTCTTCGTTTTATTCTTTTGTTTACTTCCTCATTGCCGTTTTATAATTTTATACAAGTGATTGGGGTGGTCATTGGGGTGGGAGGGGTTCGTAACCTCCGCCCAAAGCGAGGAAAAGGAACGAGCGCGCGCGGGATTGACTTCTGATACTTCCCTGGCCTTCGACGGAAACGCATTTTCGGTACGTTCAAGGTTATGCTTTGATTCGAAAATTCTGTTGAATACTATAGTTTATAACACTGTTTCTTACTGATTTTTCAGTGCCGTAGCATGGGAAGGGGCCGGGGGGCCTGGGACCCCCCAATAATTTTGACAGGCACGTTTAATTTGGTCAGCGGCCACGCTCTTCACGCTGCTCTTCGGTTCAATATGTTCATTTCAGTTCGATAAAGACTGAAATTTATTTATTTATGGCTTCAACAAAGAAAAATGAAGCGGGTATTAAACAAAGTACACTTCTTAAATGGGAACGAAATAAATGCTCTCAGAAGGCCTAAAATGCTATTTCAGAGGCCCTGCATATTTAAAAATCTTTGCATTAGTAGTGTCTCCGAGTAAGACGTTATAAGGGACCTTTATTTTTAAATAAGTGACCCACGCCTTCCAAAACATGTCCACAGATATCTCAAACAAGGCAGAAATCTGGCCTGCGACAGGAGCTCATTAGAACGGTCTTGGCGCGAATTTAGAATACCGTAAAATTCCGAAAATAAGCCCCTTCATGTATAAGCCCCTCCAAATACAAGCCCCCAAAACTCGTTCGTTAAATCGCCCTCCAAATATAGGACCCCGGAGGCTTGTACTTGGAAATTGCCCTCAAATTCAAAATAAAGCTAAGCAAAAACTGTACAGTAACACAAAAATTTTTGCATTTGCCAAAGAACTATTACGTGTGCCAAATGATTGCAGTCAAAATGTGTCACACTATATTGCTGTTTGCATAGTTCTCTCTTTAACTCTTGGCTTGGATTTCCTAGTTCCATATAGACAAAGTACTCGCATGGCTTAGTTTCAGTAAGATCTACGTTCTCAAGGCTAGTTTCAGTAAAAACTTTCTGCAAATTACTGATAAAGTTTGCTTCCAACCATGAGCTAGCCCAATTGATTTTGAGACGTAAATTTCGCTCCCAGTATAAGCCTGGCCGATTTTGAAACGCAAATTTCCCTCCGTAGATAAGCCCCTCCACAAATATGCCCCTCAAAAGAGGCTTTTGAAAAATATAAGCCCCGGGGCTTATTTTCGGAATTTTACGGTATCTTTAAAGTCACACAAACCAGTCAGGAAAACATACAGCCATAAAAATAATAACTTTTGCCTCTTAATGGCGTTACGTTTTCCTTTTTGATAGCTTATACTTCGAATGCGTTCATGGACGTGGCGGAGATTCCATTTTCGAGGGAAAAATTGTCTTAAACTGTGTCTACAGATAAACCGGTCAGTAAAAACACCGTGACATAGGCCTAATATGGGGTTTGCACGCTCCGGGTTATGGGCTCCTACCTGCGATCAAGCTCTCCTGTTTGCGCGAACGAAGCGAGCCGCGAGGGGCCATACCCCTCCTTCGCATCTCCTCTCGCGTGCCTCACGCGCGTCTACTTTTCACGAAATCCCCAAATGAGCTTGCTCTCAGGCTAATCGGTAATCTCTTAAATGAATCGCTTACATGCACTCAAAGCCGGTAATGACATTGCTCTTAGAAATTTACGAGGCTATAAAATGTACAACCTATACTTTCTATCAGTAGTTTTCATTATAAAATGCAGCAAAAAAGTCAGTTACTTAGCGAGCAGTTCAGTTCT
This sequence comes from Porites lobata, assembly GCA_942486035.1. NCBI lineage: Eukaryota > Metazoa > Cnidaria > Anthozoa > Scleractinia > Poritidae > Porites > Porites lobata. Next base: position 457,875 of record CALNXK010000291.1, read on the forward strand.
CCACTACTACTTGCAGTAGCCTGCGAAGAAGGTAGTTGTTGGGTGTGTTTTTCGTTCCTGGTTGAGATACAGCGGCGCGAAAGATCTGAGGCCAGAGATGTCGAATGAGGCAGGAGGTTATTCTAAAACATTATCCTCAGCCACGCCCGTACCCAGCTTTTTTTCTGTGAAAGTGCGTTCCAACGAGAAGACGGACCAAAACGACTGTACGTGCACTTGTTTCTTGGAGGGGAGGGGGCGTTGGGACAACTAGATTTTCTGAGAGTACATTGCGAGCGTTTTGAGGGCAGGCAGTATTAAGAAAAATTGAAACGTGGACAATTTGCAAAATATTGGACCTTCAAAGTTGATCATATGGCAAATAGACTACTTTATAATGGCACCACAATTTCCAAAGTAAAATTGAAAGAAAGTGGTACATCTGTTTATTCACAAAGTTTGCTGCTGATCATAATGATCTTTCAGTAGTGTTCCAAGTTGGGGGCTTCTTAGCAAACAGATGAACGATGCAGTAAAAGGTATGTTAGAAAGTACCCGGGAGGGGGGGGAAAAACCGCTTATATAAGCCATATAGCTATGTGCCGCCCCAAAGGGTATGGTTTCTGGACCTGTTTCCTCTGAAAACGGGTGTAAGGTTTTCTCTGGAATCGAGTATGGTTTTCGAGCGAACAATGGGAGCGTATAAACGTATTTTTCGTATCAATTTCAAATGAAAGAGAAAAAATAGAAATATACGAATTCGAAATGCATTTGAATAAATTTTTTGTTTACGCTCTGATCTAATGAACCATGACATAATTTCTGCCTAAAGGCAAGGTCTGAAACGGGTATGGATTTTAAAGTTCTGGTCTGAAAACGGGTGTAAAATGACATTTTTGGTCTGAAAATAGTGTCAGGATTTAGAGAACTGGGCGCCACAACAACAATTGCTAAGAGTACCCCCAAGGGATAGTACATGTAAGTTACATTTCTCTAGCTACGTGACACTAGATAGATGAGATGGGCCACTCCCGCTATGACGTCCGTGTCCAAATGCCCAGTAATCTCTAACTTGTTAATTTACCTTTAAGATTTTCAAATGAAAAAACCTCGGTTCTTATATAATTCTGCAGCCAAAATATTCACTAATGGCACTTTCAGTTTCTTTTCGAGGCAATTTTAGAACAGAGTTATTCATGGATTGATACAATCTGCAGTGGCCTCTCTTCTTGCTTTCTTCAGCCCATTTTCTGGTGAACTATTTTAAGAACTGCTCAACCGTGGCAAAAACTTCAGAACGATTTCGCAATTACATAAACATTGTAGGCAAAGTGTCACTAATTCACTTTGTTTGAAATCATTGGTCAACAACTCTCCGGAGCCTGTGGGAAGGTGCAAGGTAATTTGATGCATCCCCTCCTCCTAGAGCCTACAGAATTCCCCATAGTTTTTGGTTTGATTAACTTAAGAGTCATCTTCACAAACATGGGTCATGTGGTTTTCATAATGCTGAACGAGAAGAGCCTCACTACTCATCTCCTCTTGACAAATCCAGCAGCTGTAATTCTCCAAGATGACAAATTGTGCATCTGCTACATCAGCGTTTCCAGTCTCCCTCTGTATTTGAAGGTTGTTTGTAAAGCCTATGCCTCTGCTAACATAAACGTTTTTACCTTCCGCTCTCTTCCGCTTGCAAGATTCCAAACGTTTAGACAGACTTCTGTTTTTCCGGGAACATTTACATGACTCACCAAGGGTGTGGATTCTCTCATGCTTCCTCAGGTCTCCTGCTACACTGAAACGCTTGCTACACTGTTTACATTCATAAGGCTTTTCCCCAGTGTGAATTCTTTCATGACTCCTTAGGTGATCTGCTCGCCTAAAACACTTGCCACACTGTTTACATTCATAAGGCTTTCCCTCAGAGTGAACTCTTTCATGCCTTCTTAGGGTTCCTGGATGACTAAAACACTTGCCACACTGTTTACATTCACAAGGCTTTTCCCCAGTGTGAACTTTTTCATGAATCCTTAGGCTTCCTGCTTGGGTAAAACACTTGCCACACTGTTTACATTCATAAGGCTTTTCCCCAGTGTGAACTCTTTTATGAATCCTTAGGTTTCCCGCTTCGCTAAAACACTTGCCACACTGTTTACATTCATAAGGCTTTTCCCCAGCGTGAATACTTTCATGACTCCTTAGGTTTCCTGCTTGGCTAAAACACTTGCCACATTGTTTACATTCGTAAGGCTTTTCCCCAGTGTGAACTCTTTCATGACTTCTTAGGTCTCCTGCTTTACTAAAATACTTGCCACACTGTTTACATTCGTAAGGCTTTTCCCTAGTGTGAATTCTTTCATGACTCCTTAGGTTTCCTGCTTGGCTAAAACACTTGCCACATTGTTTACATTCGTAAGGCTTTTCCCCAGTGTGAACTCTTTCATGACTTCTTAGGTCTCCTGCTTGACTGAAATACTTGCCACACTGTTTACATTCGTAAGGCTTTTCCCCAGTGTGAATTCTTTCATGAATCCTTAGGGTTCCTGCTTGGCTAAAACACTTGCCACACTGTTTACATTCATAAGGCTTTTTCCCAGTGTGAACTGCTTCATGAATCCTTAGGTGTCCTGCTCGGCCAAAACACTTGCCACATTGTTTACATTCATAAGGCTTTTCGCCAGTGTGAACTCTTTCATGAATTCTTAGGTGTCCAGCTTGGCTAAAACACTTGCCACATTGTTTACATTCATAAGGCTTTTCCCCAGTGTGAACTCTTTCATGAATCCTTAGGTGTTCTGCTCGGCCAAAACACTTGCCACATTGTTTACAATCATAAGGCTTTTCCCCAGTGTGAACTCTTTCATGCTCCCTTAGGTTTTCTGCTAGACTAAAGCACTTGCTGCACTGCAGGCACTTAAAGGACATTGCGTTTGTTCTTCTTGAAACGTGTTATAGTTACGGTACCCTTTGGAAGGAAAAAGAAACATTCTCAGGTAAATGCACAATCATATTCTGTTTTGGTGCCCCAACTTTGTAGCAGGGGCTGCAAGATCTGATGGTTGTTAGGGAGATGTGAAAAATTAGAAAACTTTAAAGATACCTGCCTATGAAAAAGTGGTTTTAGACCTGTCATAAACTAACTACATACCTACATGTACAACTTAACATGACCCCTTCAAAATGGAGAATCCTTCAACAGGGTTAATTTAATAATTTGTTGACTTTGTATTTGGATCGGAAACTTCCCTGTTTTTTGTAAAATAACAGGCATTTATAAATGGTAATTAAGGCTCATCATGCAGCTTTAATACAGAAAATAGTGGAACCTGTATTACTGTAAATCCCCTATAAACTCCCTTAGGGCTTATTTTGTTTAAAGGATGTTTAACAGAGAGTAAGGATTATTAATTGAGAGGGAGGGTTATTTAATTTAGTGAAATGCATCACCAAAAGTAAAGGAAAAAAAGAAGAAAAAAAAGCAGGCTAAAGAAATGGTTGCCTTTCGCCGATCAACAGCATCATCTAGGGTGAAAAAACGGTATTCAGCATGGTAATATACATGATGAAAAAATTGGTGTAAAGCAAAATGTGTGAAAAGCGTAATAATAGGGTGGAATGTACCAGAGGTATAAAAATAAAAACGTCAGTGAGTGCTTCTCTCGAAAGGCATAATGATAGTCTTTAAAACAAAATGTACACAAACTCGTTGCATTCCTCACGTTAGGTTAGGCCTGTCTCAATGTAAATCCATCTGAAAAAGAACACGCTGGTTGATAAAATCCCTCGAAAGACAAAAATAAATTCTGGTTCTGATAAACGTTTTGAGAGTATAAGCCTATTCACTGAACAGCTACCACTTCAAACTCAATTTACAAAGGGAAAGAGAACACTGAAAACCAGCTGTAAGGAATAAGCTTGCTCCGACAAAAACTTGAGCTTACAACCCTATTCCTTGATCAGCTGTTGCTTTAATTGTAAAGTATAAAGCAAACCTGAGCACTAATAGCTCTTTCAAACAAGAAATCCTATTAAAGCTTTCTCTCACATTAGATCTCCAGGAGCAGATAATGATCAGTTTTACACTGGATCACTTAATCTCGCACCAAGAGTTGTAAATAAAAGACCATGTCATGATTGCCCAAATATGGGGTCTTACTTACAATCAAATATGGTCAAAAATTCAAATTATAGAGGAAGACACAGAATTATAAATCTGCAGTTGCCTCATTGGCAATAACATACATTTTCAATATTGGTCATTAACGTTATCATGCAGCTTTAAATGTGGCAATAGAAATCCTCTATAAAGCTCCCTGGGGGCTTATGTTTTAAGCATGTTTAACAGACAGGGGGGTTATTTGATAGGAAGGTTACTTAATTTAGTGAAGTGCATTACCAAAAGCAAAGAAGAGGGAGAGGAAGAAGCAGACTTAAGTAATGGTTCCCTACTTCCTGTTCTGGAACTGGAACAAACAAACATCAAACAAACAGACGCCAGAAGATGATATCAATTCTGTATAAAACGAGTGGAATGCAAATTGGAAACACTTAAGCACATGAACTAAGTTGGATGTTAAGCAGTTGAAGATCAAAAACAAATTGCAACTTCTAGCACATGAATAAGTTATACCAGATCAGCAGTGATTTTGTTACAAATAGTTATGGTACAGTGTACATCCTGGGACTCATCTTGTAAGAAATCATGAGTCCCAGTTTAAAAACACAATGAGATCTAAGGGATGGTTCATTATTTATAGGAATGACCAGGTCGGGAAAAAACTGAACAGGCCTTGAAGATTTTTCTTTCTGTGGCAACGGCTTTGTGTTTTTTTTTTTTTTTTGAACAAAGAGATTGGGCTGTAAAAAATATCAACTTATGCTAAAACTGTGGTAGAAACGCGACAGTTATTTGGTGAGACAATACACGGAAACTGTATTGGTATTGAAATACACCCAATAAATTGCGGTACAGGGAGAAAGTAGATGATGTGCCAGTGTTAAAGGATTTCACAACTGCTCTCCCTGCTGAAAAAATCAAAGCTGATAAGGAGTAATCTTAAGGAATACCAATCTGCGACTCAGAATAGGAAATCATGTGCCCCTGGAAGTGCGAACATTAAAAAAATTCTACAATTCACCAATGACCATTACAAAATTGGTGAGCTCTTTGTGGAGTATTTGTATGGTGACTGCTCTACTGTGCATGATCACTGAATGTTGTTCGTTTCGTTCTAACAAAGGATGGACAAGTCCTGTGCCCATGAAACATATTCCCCAGCCTGTGCCAGATCCTGAAAATCCTACCCATTTTAAAGTGGTCAATGAGACACCAACTACCATACAGAAGGGCAACCTCGAGTGCCAGATGATTTTCAACCACGTGTAAAAATAAAGAAAATGTTCAATGCAGGCATGTTATCAATAGAAAAAGAGATGCAGCAGTTTTCAGAGAATTTTGCCGTAGAGATGCACTTGATCAAGACATACATGTTTATTGCTCATCTAGAAGATCTCAAACAACAAAGCGGCATTTTTTAAGAGAGAAAGGGGCAAAAAAACAAAAAGCATAAATTGGCGCCCAAAACATTTAAAGAATATGCCTGGCACCATCTCGTGGAGTCTGGAGATTCACAAAAGTTGCTCGTGTTGAGCTTAATAAATAAAATTATCTTAAACATTACAAACTCATAAGCAACGGCACCAAAGCTGAAAAGATAAGGTGAACATTGTTGCGTGTGCTTCATGGTGAGGATGATCAATGGGAAGATATAAATGAGTCTACTGACGAGGAAGCAAAGGAAGGTGGAATGGAAGACCACGGCAAAGAAATTGATGGCTCAGGGGACTGATGAAAGTGAGGAGGATATTGTCCTTGGAGAATGGCCAAGTGGGCCTGACTCAGAGCGAGACGCAACTTCTGGCAAACGCGAATGTTATAGCATCGATGAAAGTGATAAGACATGGTTTGTCTTTGAAAGTGATTTAGGGGAAGAGGAATTTTATGGTTTTGATTGACTTTGCAAACAGTTGATGTTCTTAAAACTTAATGCAGGTCACTATAACAGCATCTAATAAATCAATGTAGTATAATATATAAATTCGTTTAATTTTTGCATTAGTTACCAGTCTTTCCATGTCTTTCTGATTCAACAGAGACCTGGAACAGAGTATTGAATGACCTCTCAAATCATCTCGCAAACGTGTTCTCAACACATTTTAAACACAGGTTTGTAGAAACTTATTCCTTTAAAAAAATGTCGAACACTTTCAGGGAAAATTTTACTTCACAAGGAGTTCTATTTGGCGAGGTTGGAAAACTCCAAAGGTTCTTCCAAGTCATTGTATTTGATCCAGACATCGAAGCATACACTAGTTGCTCCAGTTGTGAATAAACATTCCATGATTTTCACAAGTTACTCACTTCAAATCAATGTCAAATTGAACGGGCTTTCGAAAATTTGACCACAAATACTGAACGGGCTACGAAAAAAACGTTGTGCTTTTGGGGTGGGCTTTAGAAAGAAAGAGGAAGGCTTTTATGTTTTTCCTGACCTGGTCATCCTTATAAATAATGAACCATCCCTAAATTGAAAATGCTTTGGCCTTTATGTAACCAGGGAATTAATCTGAAGACAGACTCCAAACCTCTGTATTACAGTTTACTGAAATAAAAATATACTCCTTCTATTTTAAAGTACAACAAAGACTAAAAGAAATTTAATATGCGTCGTTAACAACAACCACAGAAATTACACAAACAGGATATTCTAGAAAAACATCTTCATATGACTTGACCAATCTTTGTGTCCTATGGAATGCATACCATGAATTATTTGGTATCTTTGGGGATTTTTATGCTTAAGGAAAGCAGAACACAGAGGATCAGTCAACATGAAGTGTCACAGTTTGATTTATTAATACCACCTATCCCTTATTCATTTGGTCCAAATAATAATTAACAATCATTCCTCAAGATTGAATGGCTCTGAGTCAATAGCCCATGAGTTCAAGGCCATGAGAGCGAGAGGAATAATAGTTTTAGTAAAATTCAACTAGTTGGTCAAATGCTTTCACAATTGTGTATGTGAATAAGAAAGTCCTTAAGAAATCACAGCAGATAATTTTTTAACTAATGTGGAAATTGAATTGAACAACAAACTAAACAAGACTCTTATTGCATTCAACTATTATCTTCAAAATTGTTTAGGTACAAGTCGACTGCTATCTGTGAAGGGCAAGGAGAGACGGCTGTATTCAAAGGCAAAGATAATACGTGACAACACTCGACGTCCGTGTTAAGTGTAGAACTGTCAAGGACTGGAATGCATGACCAAGTGAAATTGTTAACATTAAGTCCGCACATCGATTCAAAAAAGTCTTATTTGAATATTTTAGTCAAGGATGAATTTTAAATATTACATAATGATTGATGCCGTGGAATTTTTATCCATTTTATCTTTTGTAGAAAATTTTTTCACGTCATTACTTTTAACTTTATTTCATTTTATTCAGTTCGTCATCTTGGGTGATGGCAACCCTGTTGCAAGACTACAAATCTTTGAATAAAGGTGACCAAAGGTCATTTAGATGCAATTATAGTAAAACATGAAAAGCTACGTTTAAAGCTTATTGAAGCCTTCAGATACAAAACAACGTAATAAGCTTGGAAACGTAAAAAATTTAAAAAACAGCAGATAGATATTTCTATCTGGGAAACCAAGTTCAGGTCCGTTGTTATTAGCATCTGATGGCCCCACATGAAGCCCGAAATTAAAGTGGTAGGACTCGGGATCATCTGTGTGTGTTTTCTCATCCGAGCAGCCAGCCGCTATCATTTCACTTTCACAACTGAATATATCCATAATGTATTGAAAACTTTCTTACCTTTAGTAACAAGACCTTGTCGCTTTGATCAAATCACACGAGGGAAGATAAAACCAAGAACTGAAGGATTCATAAATCACCTTCTGATGGCGGCCACTTTGATTTTCACACAAACTCGTCCCCAGGGTCTTCTCGCCAAATTGAAAAACCAGAAGACCCTGGGGGAGAGGTTGAGGAGTACAAAACCTCGTGGGGTGTGGGGACCTAGGCTAGACCAGTGTGGCCTGGGTGACGGGTTTTCCTTTTTTTGTTTGTTTGTTTGTTTAGGGATCAGTTTCTAATTGGAATGCGTTACCAAGCGAAATTGTAAACATTAAGTCCATATTTTACAATAATTTATGCTATGATATTATTATCCATTTATCTTTTGTAGGAAAATTTTCAGCTGCTATAATTATTTTTAACTTTATTTCATTTTATTTCGCTAGACGTCTTGCGTAATGGCACCTCTATTGCAAGACTATAAATTTTTAATAACGGCTAAGAAATTGGATAACTTTACTTTCAACACATTTACTTTTAGTTATCCTATCTTTCATGCACTAGTAAATCATTTTCCAAATATAAGAGCGATTCACGCAAAGATCGGAGTGCCAAAATAAAAATATCGCCAAGTCCAGGCAATAAACCGTTGAATGCTGCCGGATCTCTTTGTTGTAGTCCTGTATCAGTACAATGAAAACTTGTACCAAATCATAAACACGGCAAACCGATCCTTAAAACAAAAAATATATATATTGAAATATATTTGTCTACTTTTCGTTTTATTCTTTTGTTTACTTCTTCATTCCCGTTTTATAATTTTTTACAAGTGATTGGGGTGGTTATTAGACTGGGCTGGGTTCGTAACCCCCGCCCAAAGCGAGGAAAAGGAAAGGGCGCCCGAGGGCTTGACTTCTGATACTTCCGTGAGTTCCTGGCCTTCGACGGTAACACATTTTCAGAGACCCCATATTTTAAAATCTTTCAGGGGTGCATGCCCTACGACGATCGCGCCTTCGGCGCTCGCGATTAATCCCCCCCCCCATCCCAATACATCTAACCTTGCTACTGCACTGTTTTTCGCTGAAACGTTATTTCCATTAGTAGTGTCTCCGAGTAAGACGTTATAAGGGACCTTTATTTCTAAATGACTGACCCGCGCCTTTTAACACATGCCCAGAGGTATCTCAAACAAGGCAGAAATGTCGCCTGCGACAGGAGCCCATTAGAACGCTCTTGGCGCGAATTTAGAATACCGTAAAATTCCGAATATAAGCCCCCCAAACTCGTAGCCCCAAAACCCGTTCGTTATATCGCCCCTCCAAATATAGCCCCCCCGGGGGCTTGTACTAGCAAATTGCCCTCAAATTCAAGCAAAAACTGTAGAGTAACACAAAATTGTTTGCATTTGCCAAAGAATTATTACGTGTGCGAAATGCTTGCAGTCAAAATGTGTCACACTATATTGCTGTTTGCATAGTTCACTCTTAACTCTTGGATTGGATTTCCTCGTTCCATATAGACAAAGTAAAGGCATGGCTTAGTTTCAGTAAGATCTACGTTCTCAAGGCTAGTTTCTGCAAATTACTGATAAAGTTTCCTTCCAACCATAAGCTAGCCCAATCGATTTTGAGACGTAAATTTCGCCCCCTGTATAAGCCTGGCCGATTTTGAAACGCAAATTTCCCTCCGTATATAAGCCCCTCCGTATATAAGCCCCTCCGGATATAGGCCCCTCCAAAAATCTGCCCCTCAAAAAAGGGCTTTTTAAAAATATAAGCCCCGGGGCTTATTTTCAAAATTTTACGGTATCTTTAAAGTCACACAAAGCAGTCAGGAAAACATACAGCCCTAAAAATGATAACTTTTGCCTTTTAATGACGTTACGTTTTCCTCTTTGATAGCTTATACTACGAATGCGTTCATGGACGTGCAGGAGATTCCATTTTCGCGGGAAAAATTGCCTTTAAATGTGTCTAAAAATAAACCGGTCAGTAAAAACGCCGTGACATAGGCCTAGTATGGGGTTTGCACGCTCCGGGTTATGGACTCCTGCCTGCGATAAGGCTCTCATGTTTGGGCGAACGAAGCGAGCCGCGAGGGGGCACCCCCGCTTTCGCATCTCTTCTCGCGTGCCTCACGCGCGTCTACTTTTCACGATATCCCCAAATGAGCTTGCTCGCCAGCTAATCAGCAATCTCTTACATAAATCGCTTACATGCACTCAAAGCCGGTAATGATATTGGTCTTAGAACTTTACGAGGCTATAAAATGTACAACCTATAATTTCTATCAGTAGTTTTCATTTCAAAATGCAGCAAAAACGTCAGTTACTTAGCGAGCAGTTCAGTTCTCCACTACTACTTGCAGTAGCCTGCGTAGCAGGTAGTTGTTCGGTCTGTTTTTTGTTCCTGGTTGAGATACAGCGGCGCGAAAGATCTGAGGTCAGAGATGTCGAATGAGGCAGGAGGTTATTCTAAAACATTATCCTCAGCCACGCCCGTACCCAGCTTTTTTTCTGTGAGAGTGCGTTCCAACGAGAAGACGGACCAAAACGACTGTACGTGCACTTGTTTCTTGGAGGGGAGGGGGCGTTGGGACAACTAGATTTTCTGAGAGTACATTGCGAGCATTTTGAGGGCAGGCAGTATTAAGAAAAATCGAAACGTGGACAATTTGCAAAATATTGGACCTTCAAAGTTGATCATATGGCAAATAGACTACTTTATAATGGCACCACAATTTCAAAAGTAAAATTGAAAGAAAGTGGTACATCTGTTTATTCACAAAGTTTGCTGCTGATCATAATGATCTTTCAGTAGTGTTCCAAGTTGGGGGCTTCTTAGCAAACAGATGAACGATGCAGTAAAAAGTATGTTAGAAAGTACCCGGGAGGGGGTGGAAAAACCGCTTATATAAGCCATATAGCTATGTGCCGCCCCAAAGGGTATGGTTTCTGGACCTGTTTCCTCTGAAAACGGGTGTAAAGTTTTCTCTGGAATCGAGTATGGTTTTCGAGCGAACAATGGGAGCGTATAAACGTATTTTTCGTATCAATTTCAAATGAAAGAAAAAAATAGAAATATACGAATTCGAAATGCATTTGAATAAATTTTTGTTTACGCTCTGATCTAATGAACCATGACATAATTTCTGCCTAAAGGCAAGGTCTGAAACAGGTATGGATTTTAAAGTTCTGGTCTGAAAACGGGTGTAAAATGACATTTTTGGTCTGAAAATAGTGTCAGGATTTAGAGAACTGGGCGCCACAACAACAATTGCTAAGAGTACCCCCAAGGGATAGTACATGTAAGTTACATTTCTCTAGCTACGTGACACTAGATAGATGAGATGGGCCACTCCCGCTATGACGTCCGTGTCCAAATGCCCAGTAATCTCTAACTTGTTAATTTACCTTTAAGATTTTCAAATGAAAAAACCTCGGTTCTTATATAATTCTGCAGCCCAAATATTCACTAATGGCACTTTCAGTTTCTTTTCGAGGCAGTTTTAAAACAGAGTTATTCATGGATTGACACAATCTGCAGTGGCCTCTCTTCTTGCTTTCTTCGGCCCATTTTCGGGTGAACTATTTTAAGAACTGCTCAACCGTGGCAAAAACTTCAGAACGATTTCGAAATTACATAAACATTGTAGGCAAAGTGTCACTAATTCACTTTGTTTGAAATCATTGGTCAACAACTCTCCGGAGCCTGTGGGAAGGTGCAAGGTAATTTGATGCATCCCCTCCTCCTAGAGCCTACAGAATTCCCCATAGTTTTTGGTTTGATTAACTTAAGAATCATCTTCACAAACATGGGTCATGTGGTTTTCATAATGCTGAACGAGAAGAGCCTCACTACTCATCTCCTCTTGACAAATCCAGCAGCTGTAATTCTCAAAGATGACAAATTGTGCATCTGCTACATCAGCGTTTCCAGTCTCCCTCTGTATTTGAAGGTTGTTTGTAAAGCCTATGCCTCTGCTAACATAAACGTTTTTACCTTCCGCTCTCTTCCGCTTGCCAGATTCCAAACGTTTAGACAGACTTCTGTTTTTCCGGGAACATTTACATGACTCACCAAGGGTGTGGATTCTCTCATGCGTCCTCAGGTCTCCTGCTACACTGAAACGCTTGCTACACTGTTTACATTCATAAGGCTTTCCCCCAGTGTGAATTCTTTCATGACGCCTTAGGTGATCTGCTCGCCTATAACACTTGCCACACTGTTTACATTCATAAGGCTTTTCCCCAGTGTGAACTCTTTCATGACTTCTTAGGTATCCTGCTTGACTAAAATACTTGCCACACTGTTTACATTTGTAAGGCTTTTCCCCAGTGTGAATTCTTTCATGAAACCTTAGGGTTCCTGCTTGGCTAAAACACTTGCCACACTGTTTACATTCATAAGGCTTTTCCCCAGTGTGAACTCTTTTATGAATCCTTAGGTTTCCCGCTTCGCTAAAACACTTGCCACACTGTTTACATTCATAAGGCTTTTCCCCAGTGTGAATACTTTCATGACTCCTTAGGTTTCCTGCTTTGCTAAAACACTTGCCACATTGTTTACATTCGTAAGGCTTTTTGCCCAGTGTGAACTCTTTCATGACTTCTTAGGTCTCCTGCTTTGCTAAAATACTTGCCACACTGTTTACATTTGTAAGGCTTTTCCCCAGTGTGAATTCTTTCATGACTCCTTAGGTTTCCTGCTTGGCTAAAACACTTGCCACATTGTTTGCATTCGTAAGGCTTTTCCCCAGTGTGAACTCTTTCATGACTTCTTAGGTATCCTGCTTGACTGAAATACTTGCCACACTGTTTACATTTGTAAGGCTTTTCCCCAGTGTGAATTCTTTCATGAATCCTTAGGGTTCCTGCTTGGCTAAAACACTTGCCACACTGTTTACATTCATAAGGCTTTTTCCCAGTGTGAACTGCTTCATGAATCCTTAGGTGTCCTGCTCGGCCAAAACACTTGCCACATTGTTTACATTCATAAGGCTTTTCCCCAGTGTGAACTCTTTCATGAATTCTTAGGTGTCCAGCTTGGCTAAAACACTTGCCACATTGTTTACATTCATATGGCTTTTCCCCAGTGTGAACTCTTTCATGATTCCTTAGGTGTTCTGCTCGGCCAAAACACTTGCCACATTGTTTACAATCATAAGGCTTTTCCCCAGTGTGAACTCTTTCATGCTCCCTTAGGTTTTCTGCTAGACTAAAGCACTTGCTGCACTGCAGGCACTTAAAGGACATTGCGTTTGTTCTTCTTGAAACGTGTTATAGTTACGGTACCCTTTGGAAGGAAAAAAAACATTCTCAGGTAAATGCACAATCATATTCTGTTTGGTGCCCCAACTTTGTAGCAGGGGCTGCAAGATCTGATGGTTGTTAAGGAGATGTGAAAAATTAGAAAACTTTAAAGATACCTGCCTATGAAAAAGTGGTTTTAGACCTGTCATAAACTAACTACATACCTACATGTACAACTTAACATGACCCCTTCAAAATGGAGAATCCTTCAACAGGGTTAATTTAATAATTTGTTGACTTTGTATTTGGATCGGAAACTTCCCTGTTTTTTGTAAAATAACAGGCATTTATAAATGGTAATTAAGGCTCATCATGCAGCTTTAATACAGAAAATAGTGGAACCTGTATTACTGTAAATCCCTATAAACTCCCTTAGGGCTTATTTTGTTTAAAGGATGTTTAACAGAGAGTAAGGATTATTAATTGAGAGGGAGGGTTATTTAATTTAGTGAAATGCATCACCAAAAGTAAAGAAAAAAGAAAAAAAAAAGGCTAAAGAAATGGTTGCCTTTCGCCGATCAACAGCATCATCTAGGGTGAAAAAACGGTATTCAGCATGGTAATATACATGATGAAAAAATTGGTGTAAAGCAAAATGTGTGAAAAGCGTAATAATAGGGTGGAATGTACCAGAGGTATAAAAATAAAAACGTCAGTGAGTGCTTCTCTCGAAAGGCATAATGATAGTCTTTAAAACAAAATGTACACAAACTCGTTGCATTCCTCACGTTAGGTTAGGCCTGTCTCAATGTAAATCCATCTGAAAAAGAACACGCTGGTTGATAAAATCCCTCGAAAGACAAAAATAAATTCTGGTTCTGATAAACGTTTTGAGAGTATAAGCCTATTCACTGAACAGCTACCACTTCAAACTCAATTTACAAAGGAAAGAGAACACTGAAAACCAGCTGCAAGGAATAAGCTTGCTCCGACAAAAATTTGAGCTTACAACCCTATTCCTTGATCAGCTGTTGCTTTAATTGTAAAGTATAAAAGCAAACCTGAGCACTAATAGCTCTTTCAAACAAGAAATCCTATTAAAGCTTTCTCTCACATTAGATCTCCAGGAGCAGATAATGATCAGTTTTACACTGGATCACTTAATCTCGTACCAAGAGTTGTAAATAAAAGACCATGTCATGATTGCCCAAATATGGGGTCTTACTTACAATCAAATATGGTCAAAAATTCAAATTATAGAGGAAGACACAGAATTATAAATCTGCAGTTGCCTCATTGGCAATAACATACATTTTCAATATTGGTCATTAACGTTATCATGCAGCTTTAAATGTGGCAATAGAAATCCTCTATAAAGCTCCCTGGGGGCTTATGTTTTAAGCATGTTTAACAGACAGGGAGGGTTATTTGATAGGAAGGTTACTTAATTTAGTGAAATGCATTACCAAAAGCAAAGAAGAGGGAGAGGAAGAAGCAGACTTAAGTAATGGTTCCCTACTTCCTGTTCTGGAACTGGAACAAACAAACATTAAACAAACAGATGCCAGAAGATGATATCAATTCTGTATAAAACGAGTGGAATGCAAATTGGAAACACTTAAGCACATGAACTAAGTTGGAAGTTAAGCAGTTGAAGATCAAAAACAAATTGCAACTTCTAGCACATGAATAAGTTATACCAGATCAGCAGTGATTTTGTTACAAATAGTTATGGTACAGTGTACGTCCTGGGACTCATCTTGTAAGAAATCACGAGTCCAGTTCAAAACACAAAGAGATCTAAGGGATGGTTCATTATTTATGGGAATGACCAGGTCGGGAAAAAACTGAACGGGCCTTGAAGATTTTTCTTTCTGTGGCAACAGGCTTTGTGGTTTTTTTTTTTAACAAAGAGATTGGGCTGTAAAAAAAAAACAACTTATGCTAAAACTGTGGTAGAAACGCGACAGTTATTTGGTGAGACAATACACGGAAACTGTATTGGTATTGAAATACACCCAATAAATTGCGGTACAGGGAGAAAGTAGATGATGTGCCGGTGTTAAAGGATTTCACAACTGCTCTCCCTGCTGAAAAAATCAAAGCTGATAAGGAGTAATCTTAAGGAATACCAATCTGCGACTCAGAATAGGAAATCACGTGCCCCTGGAAGTGCGAACATTAAAAAAATTCTACAATTCACCAATGACCATTACAAAATTGGTGAGCTCTTTGTGGAGTATTTGTATGGTGACCGCTCTACCGTGCATGATCACTGAATGTTGTTCGTTTTGTTCCAACAAAGGATGGACAAGCCCTGTGCCCATGAAACATATTCCCAGCCTGTGCCAGATCCTGAAAATCCTACCCATTTTAAATCGGTCAATAAGACACCAACTACCATACAGAGCGGCAACCTCGGGTGCCAGATGATTTTCAACCACGTGTAAAAATAAAGAAAATGTTTAATGCAGGCATGTTATCAACAGAAGAAGAGATGCAGCAGTTTTCAGAGAATTTTGCCGTGAGGCGCACTTGATCAAGACATACATGTTTATTGCTCATCTAGAAGATCTCAAATAACAAGGCAGTATTTTTAAAAGAGAACAAGGGGCGCAAAGAACAAAAGCATAAATTGGCGTCCAAAACATTTAAAGAATATGCCTGGCACCATCTCGTGGAGTCTGGAGATTCACAAAAGTTGCTCGTGTTGAGCTCAATAAATAAAATTATCTTAAACATTACAAACTCATAAGCAACGGCACCAAAGCTGAAAAGATAAGGTGAACATTGTTGCGTGTGCTTCATGGTGAGGATGATCAATGGGAAGATATATATGAGTCTACTGACGAGGAAGCAAAGGAAGGTGGAGCGGAAGGCGGCGGCAAAAAAATTGATGGCTCAGGGGACTGATGAAAGTGAGGAGAATATTGTCCTTGGAGAATGGTCAAGTGGGCCTGACTCAGAGCGAGATGCAACTTCTGGCGATCGCGAATGTTATAGCATCGATGAAAGTGATAAGACATGGTTTGTCTTTGAAAGTGATTCAGGGGAAGAGGAATTTTATGGTTTTGATTGACTTTGC